>APFE031625391.1:576472-610965 GCA_000404065.3 Pinus taeda | reverse complement strand
AATTTTTAATTATATATATTATATATATGTATATAATTTTGAAATTTTCATGTTCGTATTCATTGTTCAATAATGAAAGCATATTAAATAGACTAATTAGTAATAGTAATACCAATACATTGAAATTTCAAATTTGATCCATACATAAAATTTAAATTCATAATTGAATCAAATAATGACATATTGATATTGTAATTGAATCTTGGTCCGTCCTCATCATTCATTTCGATACATACATCATTCATATGACATACTCATTATAATGTTCTAAATGCTAATTCATCAAGATTCAATACCATAAGATTCAATAATAAAATTCAATATGAAATATTCAAATACAATGTACATTGATCCATATCATTCATCATTCATCATTGATCAATCATCATTCTATAATCTACATTGAATCATTGTTTTAAAAATTAAATTGAAAATTGAAAATTCTGAATTCATCATTCATCATTCTAGATTCTAAATTGAACACTAAATTAAAATTTTCAATTTATATAACTCAAAGTTTCAAACTAAAAAATAGTTAAGAGTGAAGAGTTAGTCATCAATATCTAGTGTCACAACTCAAATGTTAAAACTGAAAAGTAAAACTGAAAAGTAAAAATGGAAAATGAACACTGAAAATAAAATCAACTTCAAGGACTCAATCTCAATGATTGGTCCTCTACATCCATCTGTTGCATGAAGTCATCAGAAACATCAATGGGAATGTCATTATCTGAGTCAGAGTCACCCTCTTGAGTAACCAATGGAACTCCAACCAAACCATGCTGCAACTCATCTAGTCCACCCTCATCAACTATCTGTGCACTATCCTTTGGATCCACATCCCATCGTGTTGCTGGTCCCCTCCGATACTCTGGTGTCTTCCTAACTGCAAGACATAGAGAACTGTGCACTGCAACTAGCTCCTCTGCTCTCCTAGAGGAAAGTCTATTCCTCTTGATAGAGTGGATGAAGCTATATGTGGACCTGTTCCTCTTTGCTGCAGAGGAATTAGCAATCTGAGACAATAAGCGAATAGCAAGTTGTTGGATCTCTGGAGCCTCATCCCCATGCATGGTCCACCAACCAATGGGGTCAGTCTGGCCTAAATCATTGCGATCTTCCCTTGCATTAGGCTTGTTGAAGGGACCACTGAGACTTGCAAATTGCATCCACTGTCTCCTAATGGTTCTCCCTTCTTCTGAACTATACATCTTTGTAATGGCTGCTCGAAATCCCTTTTTGACCTCTGGATCTTCAATGGGAAGAATTCTACTAGTTCTTGCCACATACCATTTTGGGTTGAGTGCATATGCCGCCATGTGCAAAGGTGTATTCATTCGATCCCACCTACGCTGAATAATGGGTCGAATCTGAGTCGTATAGAACTCTAAGGAAGGATCTTTCTCACGAATGGCCACCCTTACTTGATCCAACATACTATCAAAAGTCCCATAGATTTCTCCAAGAGTAGGAGAATCTGTGTCAGTGTAGCGAATGACCTCAACTACAAGACGTAAGAGTGACACCAAATAACCACAATCTGTCCACCAATCATTATCCAATGTCTGAATCCTGATTTTCTTCCCTTCATCTGTCTTGGATTCTGCCCATCTGTTCCAATCTGGAGTCACAACCATGGCCTGCAATGCTGACTGCACCTCCAACATCCTCTCTAATAAAAGAAAATAACTAGCATATCTGGTATCAGTAGGCTTGAGGAATTCCTTCCTCGCATGAGACCTGTAGATGGCTAAGGAGGTGTGGTGATTGCAAATAAACATTTGCACATTTCTTGCAGCTGTCACCAAGTTAGATACCCGCTCAATTTTGCCAATGTCTTTAATGCATTATTGAGTGCATGCACACAACAAAGGGTCCAAAAAATATGTCTGTATTTACTCTGAATCATTAATCCTGTTGATTCACACACTGCTGCTGCATCTGTCACAACTTGTACAACATTTGTAGAGCCAACCTCCTCTATAGCATCATGAAGAAGCTCAAATTGGAAAGCTGCATCTTTGCGCTTTCCAGAACAATCAATAGCTCTAAGAAAGAAAGGCCCCTCTCGGCAAGTAACTATAATGTTGATAAGTGGACGTTTGGCAATGTTTGTCCACCCATCCATAACAATAGAACAACCTTCCCTCACCCATGTCTGCCTCAAAGTTTCCTTTTTCACATTAATATTGGCCACTTGCCTTTCTAATATCATTGTCCTCAACTTATGTTCACCTGGGTGCACATATGAGGGTCCTGCTGCTGCAATTGCCTTGACCATCTCCTTGTAGTAAAGAGAACGACTAACATGGAAAGGAATTCCATTGGCAAAAAGAAATTTGCCAATGGCATCATCTGTATCATCACAATTTCAACTTACTATACATCCCTGCAAGAGTTGGTCCCAATGCACAAGAGCGGGAACCCTTAGTCCTAATAGGAGATGGTGGAGGCATATCTTTATTTGATTTTCTTTTTGAGCTTGTGGCTTCATTAAAATTTTCTTGAGCTTGGGCCATGACATTTTTGCTTGAGAACCAGTGTTCCACGGGGACGCGTCCCCCAGGGTCGGGTCCGCACACCCCTCGCACCCCACGCACCCGGGACGGGGAGACTGTCGGGGGTGCATTTCCCCACGTCCCCCTTTTGGGGAGACTCGGCGAGACACAAGGGGGTGCGTTTCCCCAGTGCGGGAGACTCAACTCCTCGAAAGGGGTACTTCTGGGCACCCCCCCAAAAATGGGGTTCTTCTGTGCGTCCCCCCTTCATTTTTGTCCAATTACCCTGTTGTCGCGCGGATTGACACGACAACGCTCAGACCGGGGGCTGTCACTCTGATCCCCGATCCCTCCGTTTAAGCCTGTCTCCCGCGGCTAAGGGGGGTAGACCCTGTGAGATGATGGAGACCAACCGTCGACCAGTTGGTTGGGAGACACGAGACACGATGAGATAAGCACTAGATGAATTCGATTAACCTAGCAGATCAGTGCCTTAAGAGATCGTTATCAAAACGATTACTTGTTAGATGATCACAAGACCAAAATAATATCCAACAGCTGGAAACTTCAAATGAAAATAAACGCTTGAAACCACCATGAGAATTGTGAATTATTAACCAGATGTCAATTTCGTATTTCAACTTAAAAAAATCAGCGTGAAAAAAGATGGCATGAAAACAACTGAATCTGACGGCAAAATAATTGTTCCACGATGAGCTTTTTTTATAGCTTTATTGCTTACAAAAAAAAAAATTAAGCTAAAAACAAAAATAAAATTTTAATCCTAAGAATTTTTTTTTTATTTTATTTTATTTTTATTTATATATAATTTTTTTTATTTATTTATTTATTTATTTGATTTTATATTTTTTTGATTTTTAGAATTTAAAAATAAAAAATAAAAAAAATTACAAAAATAAACAGAAAACTACTGTTTAAATTCTAACTAATAAAATCTCATTTTTTTTTTTTTTAATTTTTTAATAATTTTTTATTATTTTTATAAAAAACAAAATAAAATAATAAAAAATTAAATTAAATTAAAATAAAAAAAAAAAAAAAGAAACTTCTAAATTAAAGATTTAAATCTAAACTATAACCTAAAAAAAAAAATCCCTAGATTTTTATTTTTTATTTTTTATTTTTATTTTTAATAAACAAAAACTAAATTTAAATTAATAAAAAAAAAATCTAAATCTAAACTATTTAAAATCTAAAGCTTAAAGATTATAAAAATCAAACCTAAACTAAGCAAATAAAACTAAAATCTAAACCTAAGCAAATGAAATATATATAACCAAACCTCAAATTTATATCCACGCATAGATCAAAATTTGATGGCGGACAGGGTGAAATACTGCCGACGAGGGAAACCACGAACTCGTTTTTTCTTTGCAGGTTACGTATGTGACAGAGGCGACTCGACAGAGCAGGATGCAGATCGAACAGCCGAAGCAGCGTGCATGAGAAGGCTGGCTTCAGGAGACTACAATCGAACTTTTTTTATTTGCTTTGTTTTGCAGGTTGGCGTGATGCTCTGGCGTTTTTTTCACTATGCGTTTTTTTTTTTTTTTTTTGCAGGATCGCAAGTGGAAAATGGAAATCTGGTCGGTATAGAACGCAGGGATCCCGACGGCGGAGTTCGCTGCTTGTTGCAGGTGAAGTTTGAAGAAGGATCGTGCAGGCTCAGCGGCGGATGTATCAATGTTTGGAGGTCTGGGGGTTGACTGGTTCGATCAGTAACAGGGACGTAGGGTATGCTGCCGCCGTCGAGTCTTGTGGTTTGCCCAGCTCTATTACGTATATTCTTCCACCATAAAATGTCACCAAAATAACGCTGCCCGATGTCTTTGCTTTGATGTTTGCAGGATCTTTTCGAAGGGAGACGGAGAATCGTTTGCAATCTTACAATTTCAAGCACCCACTAAAACCCCGATCACTGATGCTGCGCCCAACGATATCATATCTAGCCTTTGTAAAAAAAACGCTGGGGTTGTTTGTGACTGGTGCAGAGTTTGGTAGCAGCAACTTGATAGGAGCTTTCCTGCAAATAACTAAAACACCAAATCACAAAAAAATTTGATATATGAAACAGCAAGAGCAGGGACCACAAATATTTTTCCACAGATTTTAAATCAGGTCTGCCAAAAAAAAAAAAGTAAAAAAAATCGAAAATATATGCAAGAAATTAGAACGAAACCTTGCAAACTGATCAAAATTTCAAAAAAAAAAAATTTAAAATTTTGGCTCTACACAACCAGCTTTATCAGTTGTCACCCAAAGCATTTCAAGAAAATTTCAGATTTACAAATAAAAATTCTTCAGAAAACTCTCGAGAAATAACACAAACGAAATGATTAACCCAGGGCCAAGATCAGCTGGGCTCGGCCTGTGGGAGTTGGCTGGTTCAGCCTAGAACTTCCCCAAACGCCCAGCAATATTCTGAAAAAAAAAAAGGCTCTCCTGCACAACTTAAGCAACCATTAGCATAGAGAGAATGAATGCTGCTAGATCTCAGAAAATAATGGAGAGACCTGCCACTATCTCAGAAACCCTAACAACCCTCAAACCCTAGCACATGAACAAGATACCTGTGTTCACGATACTAAAAAATCAATGGCTGAAAAATGAAATATGCAGAAAATTAAACATCTCACAGCACTTCTGGAGAGTAACACCAGCCAAATTTGGACCCCAAAGTCTTCTTTTATTAACCAGAAAAAAAATTACAAGAGAGATTCTTCAGTACCAGTCTCACAGATTAGATGATCAGAAATGACCTCCTAAAACCCTATATAAAGGAAATGATCCCAACGGCTAGGTTCGAGTGATCCATGTTGAAATGATTCTGACCGTTTGATGGAGGGATCAAGACATCTCTTGATCTTCATCCGTTCGATTTTTAAAATATTATTTTAATTATTATTTTTTTTATTATTTATTATTTTTTTATTATTTATTTTTTTTATTATTTTTATTATTTTTTAATTTTATTTATTTTTTATTTTTTTAAATTTTATTATTATTTTTCTTTATTATTATTATTATTATTATTATTTTTTTTTGTTTGTTTGTTTTAATTTTAATTTTTATTTATTTTATTTTATTATGGATCAACGAACTAAGCCTTTGGAAACATCACCTAGGACCTAGGACTAGGACTGATGAGGGGATTTAAACATTTTTCAACCCTCAGGACACATTACATCATGATTTTAACAATTTACATCTCAAGGGAGAAAAACCCCTTTAACATAGACCCTCACAAAACACCCAGTTCTGCGACACAACTATAATCCAGCAGGCTAACACACTAGGATTCTCTAAAATTCCAATGACAAAATCTATCCCGGCTTTGGGGTCAGGTTTGAAGGAAAACTCTGCCGATCCGTGGATCGGTGAGACGAAAAACCTTCCGGGACATAGATTATCATAGGAAAGTTAGGTCCACCTAGGCAATTTACAATATGACTCACATCTGCTAGGATTATTTACAATTAATACATGCAGACTGGGTTTACGATCAGATTGATCAAGCTGCTGATGACTGCAGGATGGCAGGGATACGCTGATCAGGTGCTGCCCCTTTTTGCGAAGAAATAGGGGGTGTACTGCATGGGTAGTTGACCGGTAGAGGTCAACATACCCTTTATATAAAAAAAATAAAAAATAAAAATTGAAAATTAATTTATTAAAAAAAAAACTAAACTAACAAATAAAAAATTACATGAAAAGTTAGGTTTAATTTCATTCTGCCACCATTTCATTATGCTCTTACCTTTGTTAAAACAGTTGAATGCATTTTTTTCTTCCATCGTTTCAGTTTGAATCTGCTCCCACTGCGCCCACGAGAGCCTCAGAGCTTTAGCTCACACCTTATCCTCCCTCTTCTCCACGCAATGGCTTGCTGTTAGTAGTTACCTTGCAGTGGTTACTGGTTACCTTGTTGCTCCACGCAGCCGGCAACATTGCTGCTCCATGATTCCACTAGCCCTCCACGCAGCAGACAGCATTGTTGCTATACTAGCCTCCACGCAGCCGACAACTTTGTTGTAACGCTGTTCCACGCATTTGTAGAGTGCTGGGCCACTGGCAACTCGACTACCTGTGCCAGCATCCACTAAGCTCCACGTAGCCGGCAACATTGCTGCTCCACCAGCCCTCCACGCAGTCGGCAACATTGCTGCTCCACCAACCCTCCACGCAGCCGGCAGCGTTGCTGCTCACGCATCTGCAGAGTGCTACTGCTGGCAGCTCGACGGAGTCGACTACCCGTCCCAGCATCCACGAAGCAGATTGCAGGCTTGCAGCACAACTTGTCGGACACGGCATATTGCTCCACGAAGCTCCAGGCAGTTGCTGCTCCAGTCTCCAAAGTCCACGCAGCTGCTTAGGACCTGTCCAAACTCCACGCAGTTGCTCCAGACTGTATAGTAAGTTTCGCTGCAATTTTCTATTTTATTTTGTTTCATGTTTCACTGTTTCAGTGTTAAAGTTTTATCATTTACATGGCATTAAAAAACTCAGAACTATAAATTGTTTGTCAAATTCACTGTTAATTTTTTTTTTTTTTAAACTTAGAACTGTAAATTGTTTGTCAAATTCACTGTTTAAATTTTTTTGAAGCAATATCAGTAATAATAAAAAATAAAAATTAAGAATTTTAATTGCTGTGAACTTAGAAGTATTCTGTTTTATAAATTTAAAATTATAATTTATTAAATTATCAGTTTTATAAATTGGTTACTCAGTTTTATAAATTATCAGTTTTATAAATTGGTTACTCAGTTTTATAAATTATCAGTGATTTAGTTTTAAACTTCTATAAATTATCAATGGTTGTAAATTTTAGATTTTGAAACCCTTTTTGCAGGGCATTAAATAATACAAAATCTGCAAAATAAACTATTTGCAAAATGAGTGACAACAACCAAAGTGGTAGTGACAGTCAAACTGAAAGTGAATATGATCCTCAAACTGAAAAAACAAGTCGTCTTCAAACTAAAACGCCATCAACAAGGAATGAAACCCATGTTAGTAGTACAACTAGTGCTAATGTCATTTCAACGACTCTAACCTGATCAAAGTCATTGGCAGAATATGCAAAGGGGACATTCAATCCAAGCAAACCTCTTTTGCTATATGCTACCAAAATCACTGGGTCTTCAACCCAACCAAAACCAGGGAGCACAAGAGGTGGGACATGCGATTGGAAATGCAACATTTGTTCCCATTCTTGGGCTGGGAGTTATAGTCGTTTCAGGATGCATCTTTTGGGTGTAGGTGGCAAAGGGGTTAAAATATGTTCACATTTAACCATGTTGCAAAAATCAGAGCTCTTGAGAATGCAAATGGCAACAGATGCAAAGGGCATGTTCTCAACACTGTAAGCTGCAATCGAACTAACACTTTGCCAAGTTATCCTCTCTGATCTTGGCCAATGGTTCACTACACTTGAACCATCTTTCTGAGCACTCCTTGCTCCTCTAGTTGTTGTAATTACTTATTAAGAACTTATGCGTGTCTTCTTTCTTGCTTTGGCCACATTTTTATCTTGTTGTTGCTATAATTTTTGTTCCAATCACCAACGATTGTTGCAAGTACATCAACTAGACTTTTGGGTGTTGGGTTCCACCGATCATGCACCCAATTACAATTATTGACTCAAACTTAAATGGACTTGTGACTTATGACTCTAAATTTCCTTTTGAACATGGACTTTTAGTTACAAGGTGAAATTTGCGGAAGGAGATGAAGATGACTATGGATAGTCATTTGCAGAATTCAGAAAAAAGCCACAGTGATGCCATAGCAGTTGGCGTACATGATGAAGAGTTCGAGAAATAGATTGTTGAGTTGAAGGCACAACTTGACATGTTGATGGAGCTGCTACAAAGTCAGAAACATGGATGGATAATGAAGAAGACAGTTAGATGGCCAATGAAGTAGTTGATTGCAAGGAGACAAACACAAGTTGAAATTTTTGTTAAGGGAAGCAAAAGAACTCCAGATAACCGAGATAAATGTATGCATTTGTGAACCAGAACAAGGATCGATGCTTGGTGAGGACGATGATGATGCTGAAAATAAATTTGTTGATATGAACATGGGTTTGATTCCCATAGATGGCACCACAAATTGTTTAGAAGATCAACATAAAGACTTGAAGACAGAATCATCTGTCGAGACTATAAAGTCTTATGTTTTTGAACTTGACAATTGGTGTGTAGGATGTGTTGCAGATGATAATCAAGACATTAATTTTGTTTCATGCAAGGATGAAGACCAATCTGTTGAAATGATTTTTGAAAGAGACCGTAAAGTGCTTATGAAATGTGAAGAAGAACTACAATTGCTACAGAAGATGCTGATGGAATCTGAATCTTAGCAAGTTGCAAATGAAGAAGAGAAATGCTCAAGCATGCTTAACAATGAAAATATGGAACCTGATTGTAATTTGCAATTTAATGTTGGAAATGGTGAATTGATGTTCCAAACTAGTAACACTAAAATTCAATCAGAAATTAAATTGGATGATGAAATTGAAAAATTAAGGAAATTGATGAAGAAAACACTTAAACCAAGATATTGTGAGTTGAGACAAATAGAAAACATGATATATTTGAATGCTCGAGTCTACGTCAACATCGAAGGACGAATATCACAACACAAAATCTGGAAACCAAGGAGGAAAAAGGAACCAACCGTAAAAGAACAACAACATGACAAAGTAGCTGATTTATTGCAATTGAAAGTTTGGGATCCAGGAGGAGTTTAATTAGTTGATGAAGACATATGGCCGAGAGACCATATGTCTTTTACTTGGGGAGTCTGATGCAGGTGCATCTAACCTAGGGTTGAATGTTTACTAAAGGAGTTAGTTTCATAAGTCAGGATTTAATTATTTAATGTATTTTCCTATAGTTTTAGGAGAGAATGAGAATTATTGTAAATATGAGAAGGTTTGAGAGTATTTTAGAAGAATTGAGAGAATTGTGGGTTAGTTGGATCTTATCTAGAGATAAGGGATTAGGTGAGAGATTTTATGGATCATGAGAGATATTGTGGGAGTTTGTTTAGGATCTAGAACCTGCTTTGGGTTCAGATGCACTTGTATAAATCTAGGTGAGCACATGAGGCATGTAAGTAAGTGTGTGAGAGTGAGGAATGAGAGGCCAATGAGTTGGCCAAGAATTCTCTTGTAAATATCTTATTTTATTAATTAATTATTTTTGAGATCTTTTTTTTTTTTTTCTCGGTAAAAGCTAGCTAGTCTGTTGTATTATATTTACCGGTAAACTTTACATACAGTGAGGCATGCTGTCCAGGGCCAGCAGTGGCACCTTGGATAGCTTAACTTGATGCAAAAAGCTCCCTCGCAGGGGTAGCACCTACAAGACATTCCAACATTCCTCCAAAACTTGCTGAGGCAAAAGACCAAAAAGACATGGCTACACCAGAGCATAGAACAACGCTGAGCTAAACATGAACGGGACGGCCCACGCAGGGGCTTCCATCAAAAACTGACTATGAACCTTGTCCATCAAAGAACTTACAGTGGACCTTGTCCAAACGCGAGACCGACATAAACAAGACAATATTAAAAACTGAAAATGCACAAACACAGTGACGAGCAAAACCCAAATACCCGCAGAGACCTTTAGCTTAGACCAGAGCCGAAAGAGAAAGGCATGTGCTGGTGCGTGCATCGGAGGATCAGTCTTCGGGCTCTTCTTCCACGATATATCTCCAACCTTGGCCCTCAGGGACTCCTTCCCAAATGGCCCATGGATCCTTTGCGGTGGCCTGAGGTTCCGGCTCCGGGGGATGAGAAGGGGCTTGCAGGATCTCTTTCCTAGAGGTGCCCGCCTCAATTGGTGGCTGCAACACATGACTCTCCTCACCAATGCCCTCTGGAGGTGGCTCCGCCGAACCTGGTAGCTTTCCACCATCATTGCCCTCAGGAATTTTAGTGAAAAGAACTGAAATATGAGCATTGATACCTGCCGTATCCTTTGAGCTGCCCAGGGTGAACACGGCTGAGCCGAATGCTGGAAGCATTGGCTCTCCTTCACTTGAGCTGCCAACCTCCATGAACTGCCCGGCTTGAATTGGTGTGGCTTTTGCCCTCCTGTAGCAGTAGCAGCAACAACAGTGATGGTGCTCATCTGCTGTAGGGGGGCGAGAGGATGAACCTCGCCCAGGTCCCCTTCTGCTCGGTTGCCGTTCTCGTAGCTTTGTCATGGACTCCCCGCTGCCTCCCTCGTGTACCTGAAGTGAATTGTAATAACAAACACAGTGCGGACCTTGCCACAAACCACACACAGGCGTAATAACCACCGAGCAAACTTTGCCTGAGGGAGAAATTTCCCTTCTCGCATCCAATTTACTTCGATTGCCCTTAATTGCTGCTCCCACCTGAGGCAATTACTTGAGTTGCAGCGACGGAATGCCAAGACTGCGAATTGAGGTGGTAAAACATCCACCCGTCCAGAATTCCTCTGCGCCTGCACCGCCCCAGCTTCACCATACCAATGAGCTTGCATCGATTCACCTTCCCCTTGAAAACTTGCATCCTTCCCTCGATGAGAGCGAGCATTCAATGCGTCCTGCATCCCCATCGTTTCACCTTGCTCGGCATTGAATGCCCAGAGCTCGGGCAACTGAACAATATCCTTTGGCGGCGATATCCCATTAAACTGTATTGTTAGCACGGGGCGGCACATGCTGGGCATGTGGCTCGACCCCATCTGACGTGCCAGCACCCGCATCCGGGGAATTATTTTTGAGATTTTATGTACATACGTATTGTGCGAATTTTCAGTTTTATTATGTGTGTAATTATTAGTCTAGAGACCCCATTGTTAGTTTGCTGCGTCATGTAGGGTCTTGGTTAATTTTAGTTATGATGCCTATTCTAGGTGAATCCTTTCTCTCAACTGTTTTGAATTTAATCTCTAATGTAGGTTGTTGATGCAGGTGCATCTAATCTTGGTCAATTGTTTACTAGAGGAGTTAGTTTGTAAAGTTAAGATTTAATTAATTAATGTATTTTTCTAATAGTTTTAAGAGAGAATGATGATTATTGTAAATAGGAGAAGATTTGAGAGTATTGTAGAAAGCTTGAGATGATTATGGATTAGTTAGCTCTTATCTAGGGATAAGGGATTAGAAGAGATTTTATGGATTCTAAAAGATATTTTGGGAGTTAGTTTAAGGATCTAGAACCTACTTGGGTTCTAATCCATTTGTATAAAAATGAGGTGAGCCATGAGGCATGTAAGAGGTAGAAGTGTGTGAGTGAATGTGAGGAATGATAGGCAAATCATTGGGCCATTTTCTCCTGTAAATATTTTCTTGATTAATTAATCATTTGTTGAGCATTTTTATGTGCGTATGCTTGGTGTGAGTTTCAATTCAGTTTTATGTGTTTTTGTGAAGACCCTATGGTTAGATGTTATTTGACCTGCGTCATATTTTTGGTATGAGAGCCTAAATTTGAGTGGTTGTGAGAACTTGGATATGTACATGTTCCATAAACAAGATAATTCGAAAGCGTGCAAGTCAAATGAGTTAGCGTAACCAAAGAGGAGCAGCTAACATATAACGGAGTAGCCATCAGTGAATCATAGTCAGAAGGATTCCTACGTGGAAGTAAAAATATGTATGTGTTTGCTGATCAAATACTTGTCGCAGAAGTATACGTGGAGAAGCAACGCTGCTTGCTACTTATTGTGTTGAAGGTGTATTACTATTAAGGGCCACTAATCGTTTACTATCTGCGTGGAGGAAATAGATGGTATCGAGTCCAGAACTGTGATTTTTAGTGTTTGGTTTGATTATGAAATTTTCAGTGGCTTGAAATCCTTAAATCGAAATTTGCATTTGGTTGGAAAGAGGCAGGGTTAATCACTATTGCTTCATAGATGGTTAGATCTAGGGATATTGTCAAAATTTCGGTGTGATTGGTTTAATTTTTATAATGATAATTGTATATTGAGCAGTTGCAAGAACTTTTTGTTCATCGTTGCATAAATTTCTTGTAAGTGAATGTTGAGGAGGTTTTAGCGCTTGAGTGGAAGAAATTGGTTTGTGAGGCATCAAAATTCGTGAGCATCAAATTTCGTACCAAGCCATAGCCTAGCATTTGCTTTGAGCCTACCTTGAGATCGTGTGAAGAAAAGAGGCTCTTTTGAAATTAACAAAGGTACTAGCTGTAGTTATCACAGGAACAATGTGGTCTTTCCTTTTGGTGAAAGAGTTGTATGCCATTGATTTTTTCCTTAGATGAACTAGTGACAAGAAGAAGCCCTTGATTTTTGCCTAAGATGAACATAAATTATTTTAAATACAACATTGGAAACCATAAATCTCATCGCTGCAAATAAATGGTGAGGAGGAAGCACGGTAAACTACCTCTGCAAGCATAGTAAACTATTTAATTTTGTTGAATTCTATTTTGTGTTGAGCATGATAGTAATTTCCAGGTGAGATTGAATTTATGGGATATGTGTTGACCAAAGTGTTTCCAAGACTCAAGAGTTGAAGCAATTGAGGATGAGATTTGCTTGAGATAATTCTGATTGTTGAAGTCAATGTGAAGAAGAAGCTTGTGAAAGTCTACCAAGTTGAGGGCCCAACCGCTGCATAATTGCAGTCATTAAAAGTATGTTTTCAGAGCTGCTAAAGCCGTGTGCTAAAGACTATGTTTGGAGGCACCATCACTGTGTAAAGTTGCAGAAGTTGAAAGTAATTGTCACTGTAAGTTGAAAACATAGATTTGTATTTGGATACATTGCTTGCATTGATCACCTTGCAACACCGCTAGTAGATGAGTTTTACGAAATTTATAACGTTTGTCAGATTTTCCAGAAAATGTTGCAGATTGGCACGTGAGATCTTAAATATTTACTAAAATAGGCACAGAATCTATCTCACGGAAATATTGCAATCTCGTAAATCACTTATAAAAGCCGAAAGGTTGCTACGAGGTATTAATATGCTTCTCACTTAACATTTTCATGCCATTAAAACCCTGCCAAGGTCGTAGAAGAGCTTTGTCAACTAATTTATAAGCTCTTTGCACTTGTTATTTTGAAAAGGCATATAAATTCATGGGTTTGCATATGTTATTGATGTAAGATACGGATGCTGAAGGACGTGTTTTACTTTGGTATATATTTATGGTTAGTGCTTTAATGATACTATGCAACTCGTCTTACAAGGAGGAGATATTCACGTGGGATGCTTTTAAGAATGGTGAATCCAGGTATCTTGTGTTCTTTGCCTTCACATGAATTTGGAGTTGCATCAAAGTTGCCACCTTGATTACCATTTGAAGTTCAGGTGTAAGTTTGTCTTCAATAATGAAGTCAGTTTGATTCAGGATTTCTCTTGTAACTGGAGGTAAGAGCTATGTATTGTATTGTTGAACAAAAACTTTTGGCCTATTGAAGATGCAAAAGCTTTGGATGCTTTTGTGTATTCTGATTTCATTTTTATTCTAATAGCACCGAGGAGAGAGGATAAGTGCTCATTAAATTATATTATATTTGAGGTTCTTTGAAGTGGATTTTTATGATATAAGAAGTGGATTTCAGGTCAAAGAGTCATGTAATTGATCGAATTGAAAAACATGTTTGAGTCACAATGTTGAGTTCAAGTAAGATTGAATGCCAAAGGTTAAAAGGTCAATGTTTAAGTTATAGAGCTTGAGTCAAGAGTCAAGTACACCAAGATCCATTAATGTAAAAGTCTGGAGTCAAAAGAAAATTGAAGTCAAGTCAAAGGTGATTGTAATGAGTGCATGATCGACAGAGCCTGACACCCAAAGTCTGGTCATTGTAAAAATAATTTGAAGGAATATTGCAACACAAAGGAGTGGTTAGGAGTAAGGTTCAAGTGAAGTGAACCATTGACCAAGTTCAGAGGAGATAACTTGGAAAAGTGATTAAGTTGCAGGTTACAGTGAACAAGGTGAAGTTCACGACAGAAGATGCAGATTCCAGAAAAAGGACACGATGATGCCATAGCAATTGGCATTGGTGATGACGAGAAAGAGATTGCTGAATTAAAGGCACAACTTGACGTGCTAATGGAGTTCTTACAAAGACAGAGACACCGATGGGTAATAAAGTGAACAATTAAATGGCCAATTAAACAATTGATGGAAAGAAGACAAAAGCGTAAACTCAAAATTTTGGAAGCAGAGAAACCCCAGACAAACATATATATTTGTGAACCAGAGCAAGGATCATTGCTTGGTGACGAGGATGATGAATGTATGGATATGAACACCAATAAGCGAATTGAAGAAGATGAGGAAGAGTTAGTGGACAACTTGAAGGATTGTATGCTACGTAAGGAAGGGATGCAGGAAGCCATAAGAGAGACCTCTAGGTCTCATAATTTTGAAGCTAATACTTATTTTGTGTTTGCAAGTAGTGGAGAGTTGGAAGACAATGAGAGTAAATTGGAAATTAAGGAAGATTGAGAACCATTAGAGGAACCTATGCAAGTTTACAAAGGAATAGATATGGAGGTTTTTGCTGCAGAAATGGATTTTTTAGAGGATTGGTTGGACAATCCAAAGAACAATTGTGAAGCAAATGAAATGATGATGGACTACAACAATTTCATAGAGGATGAGGATGAGGTTTCAATGAAAAAAATGCAACAACAAAGTGGCAATAATGAGGATGACTTCGAGGAGAAGAGGCAAAGAATGATAGAGGATGAGTGGTATCCTAGTGAATTCATGGAGGACAATGGTCATTTTCAACAAAAGATGGGTGATTTTTACCAACAAGAAGACAAGTTGGACATGGCAATTAAAGAGATTAGAAGATTGATGGTGAAAGTTTCCCAAAAGAGACATTGCAGGAAGGAAAGAAGATGGAAGAAGATTGTTGATGACAACAGAACAAGCATATATCAGCAAGGAGAAGGGAGAATTGCAACATAAAGTTTGGAAGCCTGGAAAACAGAAAGGACAGCCAAAGAACATCAACAACATAACAAACTACATGATCACTGACAAACTAAAGTTTGGGATCCAGGAGGATTTTTGAAGACTGATGGTCGGGAGACCATGAATTCTTTTTACATGTGGAGTATGATGCAGGTGCATCTAACCTAGGTCAATTGTTTACTAGAGGAGTTAGTTTGTAAAGTTAGGATTTAATTAATTAATGTATTTTTCTAATAGTTTTAAGAGAGAATGATGATTATTGTAAATAGGAAAAGATTCAAGAGTATTGTGGAAGGCTTGAGAGGATTATGGATTAGTTAGCTCTTATCTAGGGATAGGGGATTAGATGGGAGATTTTAGGGATTATGAGAGATATTTTGGGAGTTAGTTTAGGGATCTAGAAGGTACTTGGGTTCTAATCCATTTGTATAAATTGAGGTGACCCATAAGGCATGTAAGAGGTAATGGTGTGTGAGGAATGAGAGGCCAATCATTGGGCCATGGTTTCTCCCATAAATATTTTCTTGATTAATTAATCATTTGTTGAGGATTTTTATGTGCATATGCTTGTTGTGAGTTTCAATTTAATTTTATGTGTTTTTGTGAAGACCCTATGGTTATATATTATTTGACCTGCGTTAGTTGTAGAGAGAAGTCAAAAGGAATGAGGCTAAGGCCTCATTAACGATTCCTCGCGTGGAGTTCTAACTTCCAACCACGCAAGTGCCTCTGTTCCTACAAGAGATTGCTCATAAGAGAACTACAAGGTCACCTGTGTTAACGACAAATGAGGGTCTAAACCTTGCAAGCTGGGTGAGAAAGGTGTTCTTATCTTCTTACGACCAAGCTTATGCTTGAAGGTATATTTTAAACATGCACTTCTAGTCCTCGAATGAAATGCAAGACATGAGTGAATGCTTCAATGAGATTAATTATTTAGAGTAAGTACTCCGATGAGATAAGTTATTTTAGATATTCAATATGAGAGCAACTTAGATGAAGTACTTCACTAATGGATTGACAACTATCTCGAATGAAGCAAAAACCAAAGTGATTACTTATGATCACAATAGCACTTTAAAAAACCAATATTAGCTAACAATTCCAAGAACTTATATTTTTGATTAGCCGTATTACGCAATCAAGATTTACCACAAGAAACAA
The DNA here is from genome assembly GCA_000404065.3 of Pinus taeda. Classification (NCBI taxonomy): domain Eukaryota; kingdom Viridiplantae; phylum Streptophyta; class Pinopsida; order Pinales; family Pinaceae; genus Pinus; species Pinus taeda. Next base: position 594,333 of record APFE031625391.1, on the reverse strand, counting down.
TCTTATAATTAGTGATAGGAACTTGGAATCACAATGCTTCAAGATATGGTGCCCAATTTAAATTACTTTGTTAACTCAATGCTCATCAATGATTTTTAATTATGAGACAATGAGTGACAGGATATCAATAACAAGATCTCTTCAAACAATGACTATCCAAGATTACTATTAAGATTTACTTTCTGCCACAATGAAATCAATGCTTATTTTAAGAGCACAAAAGAGATTGTTAATAGTGATTTATGATCAATGTTATTAGAATTGGACCAAAACTAGTGGAATCGGCCGGTCTGGCCATTTTTGGCCCAAAACAGATCCGATCTGGGTCTCCAAAACGGAATAGGCTGTTTTGGTACCAAACTGAACTATTCCACCCAACCAACTGGTTCGGGACCAGTTTCGTGCGGTTTGTACCTTCTCAAGTCAGTCTAGAAATTTGCGTATTTTTATTTTTTGATTTGGTTAGATTACTTCTAATTCTCCCTTAAGCCAACCTAATATTCAAGCCTATGGTCTTGTTGACCACTCTGTGTCAACGACCCCATAGCAATACACCCCTTTTTCGCAAAAGGGTTCTATCATGTTCGAGTGTTCTCGCCTTTTAGATTTATTCATCAGCCGACAATTTTGTTAAAGATGTAAATTTGTGCTGCATGGTTATAATGTAAATGATCTTAGTAAGACCATTATGTATGTAACAACCTAGGTAAGCATAGCATTTTGATGATGATTACTACCTTAGGAGGCTTTTTGTCTCATTGACTCATCTGTGTCTTTAGACACAAATGATTGACATAGTTTTTCCCTCCAACCTTACCTCAACGCTAGGGTGGATTTTGTTGTCAAGATATTAAGTAAGTCCTAGTGCTTTTTATCGAGTCTTTGTAAAAGTAATTTGTGAATAATCCTAGCTAATTGGCTAGTTTATTTTATTACAGAATACTATAGCGAACGAGTGTTCCCTCTTCATGTATTGAATTGTAAAATCATGATGTAAAAAATTATTTAGTGCATGGTGCCTCATAATTAGACACCATGGCTGAATATCAAAGGGTTGGAAAAATTATTAATTCCCTCATCAGTCAATTAATTTAATTTTTCACGCAAAATTAAATTAAAATCCTAAGCCAGAAATTTAATTAATTTTGTGTCCTAGGTAAATTTAAATTCTCCATTGGTGAAATTCGTGGGTTTTAAAGAAGTTAATTTTTGAAGGTCCCCGACCAAGGGAATATTGAGGAAATCAAGCAATTTTTGACCCTTGGGCTTTGGTTGTTAAGTCAAAGTCAAAATTATGAGGAAGTTATTTCAAAATAATTAATTTTAAGTTAATTAAAAACCAATTAAATGATAAGATCGATTTTTCCTCAAAAAATAAATAATTTCGACGGTGATGATTAAAGATTAATTTTATCTTTATGAATAGTTGAGATTAATTTGACAGGGATCAAGCCAAATAGCTATTGGAGATTTTACTTATAAATTAGAGGTTAGTGCTAGTCTGTCTTTTCATCCGGTCTTTGAATCGTGTACTAAACTCTCAAGCTCTCTTGTGTACTTTTTCGAAATTAATGCAAAAGTCTTTGGGGTTTCAACATGCGATGGTGTTCCTTTTCATGAATTTATGGTAAAATTGTTTTAATTCCTACTTAATGTTATGTGAAAACTATCAATCAATAGCTCTCTTAGAATAATCTGAATACAGGTGTCTTATTGAGTTTGTTGGATCTAGGGTAACATTTTTAATTTTGATCATATTAGCAAGTATCTCTATTTCTTTAGAATTTCATTGTTGTTCTATTTCTCTACTTGGGTTGATGGTTGATGTAGTGCTTGCAGGAGATCTTTTAGGTTTTTGTTAAGTGTTTGGGGATAGTCTTCGGTTGAAGCAGCCAACTCTCAGCTTATGTTTTCTGAAAGGCCTACTTCATATAAGCTCCGAGACTTATCTTAAGATTAAATTTTTTCTGCAAGGTGTTTTGGGCTGGTACCTCTCCAAAATATTTCAATTTTTTTTTTTAAATATTTGTGAAAAAACCGACAAATCTAGCTAGTAAGAGCCTTAGGTTATCGGATCTGGGAGCGGAGTTGGACTCATACTCCTCAGATCTGATAGATCTATAAACTTTGTGAAAAGATTTGTATATTTTTTATATAGATCTGGAATTTTTCTATCTTGGCTTTTTGGGGTTTTATTTATTTTTGTATATCTGGATTCTGCGTATTTTTGCTTTCATTTTTGTAGGTGTAGATATGAATGAATTTTTTTATTTGAAGCCAGATCTAGACCCTGGAGGGGGTAAGATCTGGCCTCAATATCATTTTGTAGGGACATTAGTCCAAATTATTTTTAGTTTGAGGGTTTCAAAATTCAGATATGAGGATTTATAATTTTTTCGAAGACAAATTTGAAGCAGAAGTTTATCATTTTAAAAAAAGGGAATTTTTGGTATTTTTTTTTTAAGTTTTTGGGCTACCATTTTTTGCTGTATTTTTTTTCCTCTTCGTGGAAAATTTGATTTTTTAAAAACCGTCCTTTGCGTTTTCTTCTCCTGTTTCTCCTCTTTTTTTCATCTACACATCCATTTCTCCTTCCCTGAGCCCACAACGTCCTTTTATCCTTGCGTTCACAACTTCTTCCTCACCTGTCACTTGACCTGTTGCTCGCTTTTCTATTCCACGCGGCTCCTTTGTTCCATTAACCTGCATACAAAAACCCTTCGAGCCAGCATCCTGCGGTCTCTTCCATCTCCTGTTGTGAGCTCCTCCTCCTTCGACCTGCATTTTCTCTCCCTCGCTGTTGCCGTTGAAGCCTGCATGTTATCTCCCTTTTTGCCCCTCTCCCCGAGATTGCAAACGCTCCTGTCCATGCCCCTTTCTGCGTTTCATCCTTCATTGTCGCCGATGCCATCTTCCTTCATCGCTATTGGACCTGCATCGTCGCTGCCCAAGCTTTCTCGCAGCTAACCCTAGCTACCATTCCTGTGTCCCTCGAAGCTCTATCCTACGCTGTCGAATCTGCAAAGCCAAAAATGCTTTCATTCCATTTCACTTCTTTACTTTTTTTATGTTTTGTATATTTCATTAGGTTTAGGCTTTAGATTAAATTCGATTTTTTAATTTTTTATTTTGATTTTCCGAGTTTACTTCTCACTTTTTTTTTTTAAACTTTTGGTTTTTGTTTAAATTAAAAACGAAATGTCTAAAATATTGATTTTAAATTTTTTTAGGTGTGTGACTTTCATTTTTTTTAGGAATCAAATTTCATTTTTTTTTTTTTTTAAATTTTTGCTTTCCCCTTTTTGTTTTGATTTCTTTTTATGACACTTTGATTTTGTTTCATAAATAAAAAAGGAAAAAAAGGAAAAAACACTTTTTAATGTTGATATTTCTAAAGAATTAAGTCAAAAGAGAACTTTGTGCTCTCACATTAAAATTTTAAATTTTTATGTTGCCTTTGGCCCATTAAAAATTTAAATCATTAAGTCTTTTGAGTTTTTACATTTGTCGCATTAAAAAACTTAATTAATCATTTGCCACATTAAATTTGTTTCATCAAACTTACCACACAAAAATTTGCCCAAGGAATAATTAAATTTTGATCTAAAGTTCCTTCTCGAAGTTTTTTTTTTTTGTTTCTTAATTTTATATTTTCGTTAGGGGTTTTGGAACTTTAAAATTTAAAGGGAAATTTTGTGGTATTAAATTGTTTTAATTTCTCTGTAGTCAAACACGTTTAAATAATTTAAAAAAAATCGTTTCTAATGATTGACTATAGTAAGGCAAGAAAATTTTTATGGGTTGGGTCACCTAATAAAAATTATTTTTATTTTGGAATTGTTTGAATTGCTTAGCGTTTGAATTTCATGGTTCTGCATTGTATTTAAAGTTTTCGAAATATAATTGTTAAAGTATTGTGCATGCCAAGGTTTTGAGCAGTTTCTTATGCTTGACATCCATTGAGATTGTTCATCGTTGAATTAATTCTAAGTGTGATTTAATTACTTGAATTATTTGATGTTTATTGCATGTTAAATATTTTGAGTAATTATTAAAGTACTCTATCATGGAATTGTGATAAATTGCATATTTTTTGCTTCTTAAACTGAGTATTTTTTGAGCATTTGGTATTAAATTGTGAAGAAGCTTTTGTTCTCTTTGAGCTATTATTATATTAAAAAAATTTGAAGTAAGCTTGTGGTTTAATTGTGATACTGCTAAGAAGTTTATCTATTAACCTTTGTCTAGTGAAGTGAACATTTCATTTTGGTGATTAAGAGCTTTGATAGATGATGACATAAACACTTCTAATCCTTGAATCTAACTTGATCTCATCTCTAATCATATTGTGCATTTGCATGTTAAGTTAGTTCTGCATAATTAAAATTTACTTCCAAGCATAAGCTTGGTCAATAGAGAGATAGGTACCCATCCATCTTTGCTTGAGAAGCCTGCTTTTAATAGTGCTTAAAACAATGACCTTGCAATCGTCGGAGCCACAACTCTCTGTAGCGCCGGAGGTACCGGGTATGTTAGATTTTTAGGAGAGGTATTGTTAATCACACCTTAGTGTGCTTCACCTTATCTTGTCTCTGCCAATTACTATGAAATCAGGCTCAATATAGAAAGGATCGAAGGGTTAAAACTTAGATAGGCATTTAACTAAAATTAACGAAGTTTCTTACATCTCATATTTAGTTTTAGGATCTGCATTTCATATAAAATATTTATTCAACCAAGCAATAGTTGCTAATCAATTACTTCGGCCTTGGTGACGCTTAGAGAAACTGATTTTTGCTTCCTTCTCATCCAAGAAATCGAAGCAGATCCCAAAGAGAAGCCACATCTTAATGTGCTCTTTCGATCCACTGCATTGCCAACCCAGTCAATGTTAGAGTATCCATGTAGTCTCAAATTCCTGACAGAGATTCTTAGCAACATGCGAATGTATGTGATGAGGCTCAACCATAAATTGACTCAAAGTATGAAGCATATGTTCGGATGGGAGTTTACCAAGAACATTAGGGCCCCCACAAGTTGTTGATACTTGGAAGGGTTTACCAATTTGGGCCTAGCAAGACTTCCATCTAGCTTCTTGAAGTCAAGTTTCATTGGGGTAGGCATAGACTTGCAATACACCATCCCACATCTTTGTAGCAGCTTCACAATGTATTTTCCTTCACAAATGAAAATCTCGCTTGGCTTTTGCCAGACCTCCAGGCCTAGGAAGTAATACATCAAACCTAGGTGCTTTATCTCGAACTCAAAAGTCAACTTCCTTTCTCATGGATAAATGAGAGGGTCTGCACTGGTCAGAAAGAGATCACCAATGTAAAGGACCAAAATAAGAGGCATGTCCTTTTCAACCTTGAAGTATAGGTTTGTATCAACATAGCTCCTCGTAAATCCTTACTTCATAAGATAAATGTTAATCCTTTCGTACCAAGCCCTAGGGGCTTGCTTCAACCCATAGAGAGCTTTCTTCAGCTGACATGCATGTGTCCAACTATCTTATACTTCAAACTCTTGAGATTGTTCCAAGAAGACTTCCTCCTTAAGCGAGCCATGCAAGAGAGAAGTCTTGACGTCCATTTGATGTAGGCTCCATCCTTGATTGGAAGGGAGAGAAATAATAGACTGGATAATGGTATATCAGGCAACGGTGCAAATATTTCATCATAGTCCACTCCTTCCTTTTGAGAGAAATTGCAAGCAACGAACCTGGCCTTATATTTTTCAGCACTCCCATCAGCTCCATGTTTAATTTTGTAAAGCCATTTTGAGGTGACGAGCTTTGTCCATGGGTCTAGGGACGACGCCCCAGACATCATTCTTCATGATTGATTTATATTCCTCATTCATCCCATCCTTCCAAATTTGGTGTTTTATGACTTCTTCGAATGTGCATAGTTCAACTTGAATAATAGTACTCATAGCAGCCAAATATCCTTGGTACTTATTCGACTTCTTACTTCCACAAAATGTCCCTCTTCGAGTAATATGTCTTTCAACATATTTGAGAGTATCTTTGAGCCATAGTGGTCTTTTCCTAGAGGGTAGAGGGATCGCTAGGAGGTGGATCAATAAGATCCATCAAACCATCAACATTGGGCATCAGCTCATCTATCGGAGGTGGGTCTAGGGACGACGCCCCAGACATCATTCTTCATGATTGATTTATATTCCTCATTCATCCCATCCTTTCAAATTTGGTGTTTTATGACTTCTTCGAATGTGCATAGTTCAACTTGATAATAGTACTCATAGCAGCCAAATATCCTTGGTACTTATTCGACTTCTTACTTCCACAAAATGTCCCTCTTCGAGTAATATGTCTTTCAACATATTTGAGAGTATCTTTGAGCCATAGTGGTCTTTTCCTAGAGGGTAGAGGGATCGCTAGGAGGTGGATCAATAAGATCCATCAAACCATCAACATTGGGCATCAACTCATCTATCGAAGGTTCATCTTGATTTTTCGCATCATCATCATCGTTCTTCTTTGGAATAGGGAAATCTGTGGCTTTCCCAAAGGCAATATCTTCATCAAAGGTGACATCACAACTTACTTGACATCTATTTGACCAAGCACATAGGTTCTATATGCCTTGAATTTTCACTGTAGCCAATGAATATACCTTTCTTCTCAGAGCTTCCAAATTATTCCTTTTCTTTTTAGGTACATGAAAATACACGAGACGACCAAATATTCTAAAAAGAGAAACATCAGGTTTCTTACCAGTGGATACTTCCTCGGGTGTCTTGAAATCCAAAGCTTGATGCGGGCTCCTATTTTGAACATCTACGACAGTGTTGGCAGCTTCTCCCTAAAAGAACTTCGGTAACCTTGATCATAGCTCATGGCATGAGTGGTTTCCATGATTGTTCGATTCTTTCTTTCAACAATGCCACTCTGCTCAATAGTGTATGGAACAATTGTCTCCCTCTTAATGCCAACCTCTCCGCAAAAGTCATTTAATTCATTTGATTCATATTTGGTTCCATTGTTGGTCCTCAACATCTTGATCTTCTTCCTTGTTTGATTTTCCACTAATGCTTTGAAAGAACAAAACCATTTGAACACTTCATCCTTTTTCTTCACGAAATAGATCCATGTTTTGCGTGAGTAGTCATCCACAAATATTGCATAGTATAGGTAGCCTCTTAATGAAGTTATGGGCAAGTAACCAGATAGGTCAGAATGGACCAATTGAAGAATATCGGTCGTCTTGCTTTCACTAGAAGGGAATGGTCCGTTTGTATATCTCCCAGCTGCACAACCTTGACAAACACCTTCATGGTTCATATTAAACTAGGGCAAATCTTTGATGTCATAATTCACATTGAAGACAAGTATCACTTGCCAAATATCCCAGAGGACATCCACCAACTTGATGGAGACCAGCAACCCTAAATCCAAGAGTAAATGCATCTTTAGGGGTTTTATGCCAAATAGGTACCTTTCCATCAATGAATGCTACCTTTCATTGCTGAAATAGACACCAAGTTCTTCATCAATTCGGGGACATACAACACTTCTTGTAGATTAATTATTTGACATTGATTCAAGTGAAGAGTGACAATACCTATCCCTTTCAAGAGGTAGGTGGCATTATCTCCAAGTATCATCCTCAAATTAGTTTTCTTTCCAACCAAATTTGAGAGGGACTCCTTGTATCCAGTGAAGTGCCTTGAGGCTCCATTATCAATCAAGCAATGATCCAAAGCTAAGTCCCCTGAGATCGGGACATGAAGGACACGAGGATTCGAATGTTGGACACAGACATGTTGACTGCCCAGAATAGGACACGTTATATATATATATATATTAAAAATTAGTTATTTCTTACACAAATTCTCATTCACGATACAAATTCATTGATTCAAACATAGATCTGCATCTAGATGTAAGTTTTGCAAAGTAACATTATGCATACAAATACAATTGTGACATAAATGATAAATGATAATACATATTCAATTCATCAATGATCCAATAGGAGAAAGACAAGATACTGTAGTTTTCTCATTAAGTCATCAAAATCAAATTGTGTTACATAGGTAGTACAATGCCAATGGAAAATACAAATAGCAAATACAAAACTAATACAAGTCTACAAGCCTCAAGGCAATGGGTAGCTCATGAGTCATCAATCCTCATCATCAAAATTAGTATCATTGTACTCATCATCATGGTCACCACTGCTCTCATCTGCTGCATCCTCCTTCTCTATATCCAAAGTCATCTCTGCATTTGGTGGTGTGGAGGATGACCCCTCTACAATATCACCCCCATCAAATGTGACAGGCTCTAGCACTGACTCATTGAGATCCAAGTTGGCCAATGCCAACTCAACATTGATCCAAACCCATATTATCAGGAAAGACATCCCACATCTTTGTCTTTCCCTTTAACCACTCATTTCTCTGTCTGTAAATATAAGACGAAGGTTGGTGTGCACATACACCGTTGTCTCTGCCCTAGACTGTTCAAACCTACTCTTCTTAACAGTATACAATTTCCCATATGTGCTCCAATTCCTCTTGCAACAAGAGGATGAAGTCACTTGAGAGAGGAGCCTCATGGCTAACTGTTGTAGAGGAGGGCTTGTTGCCCCATGAGTTGCCCACCAAGATTAGGGCTTCTTAGCCCCCCTGTCTCAATTCACATCATATCCTGCAAATCGATCAGTGCCAGTGGAAAACTCTGCAAAGGCATCTTCCACCTCATCAAGGGATGCTCTATCTTGAAAAATCCGCCTGAATGCATCTTTCCTCCCTTATGAGATTTCACCATCCATGTGAGGAGGGAATCTGTGGGAAGGTCCACCATTCAACCACTCATGGTTGTAATATTTTGGGTTCAATGAGTGAGCCAAACAATGTAAAGGTGTGCAATTCTTGTTCCATCTGCTAACAAGAATATCCTGTATGGTGGTGAAGAAGGCCTCTGATGATGTCTCATGCTCGGGGCACTCACTCTGTACAATAATGCTCCTCACAGGCTCAATCATGGAATCCCATCCCTCATAAACCTCTCCTAGGATGTGTTGGTCTGTATTTGCAAATCGAAGCAAATAAATGATAGGGTCCATGATTTGAATAAGTAGATCTACCCTCTCCCACCAAGCATCATTTAACACTACGTCCTTCACTCTTTTTGAGGCTGCTTGATCTGTCTTTCTCCAAAAAGACCAAAACTCTGAAATAACCATGGCCCCAAGAGCGATCTTGACCTCCCTCAACCTCTTCAACATGATGAATGAAGACACAAACTGTGTATGTGCAATCTTCAACAATGATAGATTGGTGTACTCCTAGTTGATAGTGAGGGCATTTGTATGAGTTTGTACAAAGTTGCGGATATGCCATGCATCCTCAATAATGCTTCAATCCAAAGCACATAAGAAGTAATAGATTTAAGTGCTAAGTAATAGATTTAAGTGCTAAGGTCAATGAATGGACAATGCAAGGTGTCTAAAACACTTGTGGATATTTAGCTTCCACAATCATGCCAACAATCTTGCAAACAGGGGCATTATCTGTAATGATTTGCACACAAGAATCAACACCTACATCTTCAATAACTTTAAGAAACAACTCACACATATATTGTGCATCATTGTATTGTCCAAGTGCATCCACTGATTTCAAGAAAACTGGACCATTCAAGGAAGACACAATGAAGTTGATGAGTGGGTGCTGTGCTGGATCTGTCCATCCATCAGAAACGATGCTAACCCAGATGTTGGCCATGCTGATTTAATAGGCTCAAGCATTCTGTCCACCCCTTTCTTTTGCCTTCGTCAACAATGTGGTTCTAAGCTTCTCTAACCCAGGAGGCGCATACCCTGATGGAGCCCCTTGAGTTAGAGCTCGACACATCTTAATAAATAGAGGTGAGCGTGCAACATTAAAGGATATGAAGTTCTGATAGAAAAAAGAGGCAATGGTGAGATCAAGCTCTTCCTGTTTCTCTTCTTGAAAAATCTTGTCCATTCGACCAAGTGCAATTGCCTTTCTTTTTGCTGCTTGTCCCCCACCAGAACTTTCAAGTGCAATTGCCTTTCTTTTTGCTGCTTGTCCCCCACCAGAATTTTGTAGCTACATTTTCCATACCAGCATTGGCCTCTCTTTCCATTTTTTTCTTCTTTGCCAAAGGCACCTTTGTACAAGCCGCAATTCCACAACTTGGTAAAGCTAACAAATGAGATTTCACACGGTAATATGTGCTCATGAAATTAGTGTTGCAATATCTGTATTTCCAAGCAACATTGCCTCCTCCCTTCATCATGTTGCCTGGCCCTTGCTCTCTTGTGACATATTTCCGCAAGGGATATTTGTTATCTTGAGGATGTTGTCTTCCCTCAACATTTGAAGCGTTGTTGCAACCCCACTTGCAATAGAAGGAACACTTGCAATAGACCCTGATGAAATTGGAACAAGAGGGGCATCTCCAATGTGGACATTCTTCCCCTTGCTTTGCTCCTTCCCCGCTACCTTTGATTGAGCCATGAATGCTATAAAAAAAAAATGCACAAATTTGTAAAAAAAAATGCACATGCAAACTGCTGTAATAAAAATGCAAAAAAAATAGAGAGAAAATGCACGTACGTGTTGCTTGAATCTCTTTGAAAATGCTCCCACACCCTTTGCTCTTTGCTCTCACACACCCACAACAAACCCACAACCAAGAATAAAGGTTAATGTGAAAATAGAATGGCCAAATCGACCTTTTAACATCACGCAAAAGTGTTTTTTTTCAGGATTCATGTCACATAATTAGGACACGACCGGACACGATCGAAAGGACACGAATCGGACCGAATCGTCGAATTCGGGACAGGAGAGGGCAGGGTGACGAATTCGGTTTCATAGTTCCAAACTATCTGGTGGAGGGGCAATAGATAGAGCAGAATAAAATAAACTCATCTTGTTTTTCTACAACATTACTTTCATTATACCTGACATTTTTTGTCCTTTTGGGAGGTCGACCATTTCCATTTCGAGCAGCGGGAGCACTCCTCCTTCCTTTGTTGTTGAACATGTTGTTCCTTTGATTGCCATTTCCTTTGAAATGGTTGTGGTTGTTGTTGTCGTCATCCCTTGGAGAATTCTTCTTGTGAGGACACTCTTTAGCATAATGGTTGAACCTGTTGCAATTGTAGCACCTTTGAAGCATAAAAACTGTTACTGAAGCAAGAAAACTGATAGCTTGGAAACTTGAATATAAAATACACAAGAGGTATTTGAAATAATAATTTATTATATATATAAAATGTACAAGTCATATGAATGTTATAGTGAGGCCCTGCTTTTATACCTCAGCATGTGATCTTTCATGATTATGCATGTCTAAAAGACATGCCTTTTCAATTAACTTAATGACTATTTAACATAATCAATTTTTAATTATTTAATATTTACATGTATTTTATTTATTTACTTGTTATGAATTATATTCATAACATAGCTCATTTCTTCAGAAGCTTTGTCTTCAAAGCTTGTTGATGAAAAGACTTTATCTCTTATCTGCCACGAATGCCGCGAATGTCTTCTTTACACTTGACTGCTAATACTTTCTTCCTTTGACTGTGTCATTGGTCGCTCATCTTCTATGATTCGTTGGTAACTCTTATTTGAGTCCAGGGATATCGATTTTTTATTTTATTTATTTTTTAAATAACTCAAATTTTTTAAATTGTTTGTATCTTAAATTTTAATCTTAACTCTATTTTTTTCATAGCTCTAATTTTATCAATTTTTTTTATATATATTGATCCTTTTTTTAAGGAGTTGTCTAATGAGGCAGAGGAATTGCCCGGACGGCCAAAAGTGGCCGGATTTCGGGCAAAAAAATTTCAAAAAATCTTCTAGAGGCAGTGTTTGAATCGTGTTTTTGATGGTGGAAATGGATTCAACACCATCAAACACGTCCGGGACGCCTAAAATTTTGAAGTTTAACAACTATAACTTGGATTTACAAAAATCCTTGTCGGATTTTCTCTAAATATGATCGGAATTTCCATAACTTTCCTGGCAACTCCTCCGCCTTGTTAGACTACGCGGTTTTTTAATAATAATAATAATAATTTTTTTTTTTTTTAAAGAATAATAATTTTTTTTATTATATAATTATATTTATATATATATATAATTATTTAAAACTTATATATGTTTTAATTATGTTACGACCCCACCACGATGGAACAGTCACGACTTCCGGTGGCATGCTATGGTGGAATGGCGTATCGGTCTGCTATCAGCCTTTTGAATGGGTCACGTCTGTTTAAAGGGCTGCGGTGGTGGTAAGCGTAAGTTGGGGCAGAGATTTCCAACAGCGGCATGACAAGAACGAAGAAGGGCAAGAGATGGACGCAGACGGGGAGATGGACGCTAGTCTGTTCTTTCTCTTTTCGTCATGTGCTTCATGTTCCTGTTTTTTCTTCCATTCCTACCCCTCTATTTTTCTAACCTCTCGAACCTGCGATATTACATCTGATGTAACAATTATGTTGTCACTTGCAGTTTCGAACAATCACCTCGCAATTTGGAGAGTCTGATCAAGTCACTCACCATGTTTTCTAAGTGTTTCTCAATACCCAACGTCATGCAGAGAACATCGTCGTCGATTATGTTCCCAATGCCTTTTTTTGCAGCGATTTTGGCTAACATTCCGCGAAGTGGGCCTTCGTTAACAATGGTTTGAGAATCCCAATTCTTGTGCCATTCCTGGATTTTCCCGTTCTTCAATTTTATAAGCTTTTGTCTATTGTTGTGAGAACAATTCTCGCTATCCAGGTGCCTTTTTCTCAGAGCCATGATTTGAATAAATTGAAGGGTGCACAAGGTCCTGTTTATTGCAATTGACCTCCCAGTGCCTCCATCGCCAACAATGACAAGCTTGAAGCTCAGGCAATCTGCCTGCTGGTCAGGAAGAGCCATTGTGTTGCTATTTTTGAAATGACCGTCATCAACTTGAGCAATAGCTGACTCCGAGCAATAGTTGACTCCGATTGTTGAGTGTCTACAGCGTTCATCAAGCTCTCATGATCTTTGAACCATACAATTGCTCTTGTACATTTCTCAAATTTGAAAATGGAAAAATAAAAACCTTGAGAAGTCTCAGAGTCACGATAGATATAACACTTACTACATCAGCTGGTGATATATATTTTCTAGGTTATCCAAAATCAGGTGTTTTGAAAAAGAAAATTGTCCCCCATGCTCTGCCTCAAGGGAATCATTCTCAGCTGAACACTTTCCTTCAGTCTTTTTCTCAAAATCCAATTGGCGTTGTGTAGTCTCACGCTGTCCACCGAGAGTTTTTGCAGCGGTAACAAGTGATGTCACAAGTTGGAGTCCAACCAATTTTGTAACTTGTTGAAAACGTCTTGGAGGTTTATATGAAAGAGCAATCACATAATCTATGCATTTCTCCATGAATACTTGATAAAACAAAGTTTCCATCCTAGCATTCAAGAACAAGGCTCTCCTAAAAAACAAGAAGGTTATCTTTGAAATTCTTCAAATCCTTTTGCTTGGATCCATGGTAGTCTTCTATATTGCCATCCTTGGCTTGGTTTAGTAAGGAGACCACCACATCATCCACATCAATTTGTCCAAAGGACCTTCATCTGCTTGGTATTTAACTCCACATGCCTCAAGTAGCATTGTTAGTAACTCTATTAAAGCAACTTTTCCGTAAGAAATGGTCTCACTTTCCGTACGATTTCTCACATTTTCAAAATCATTTTCTGTTGCTACGATTTTATCAGTAACACTGGCTACAATACCTAGACCATAGTTGTTACCACCTAGGAAGTACATCATATCTTCAAGACAAGCATCATGAGCTTCAGAAAAGTCATCGACTGAAGCATCTTCATGTCCCATTCCCGCTCACAAAATTGAGACTTCTTCTTCAGTTAGTTGTGCAACCTCATTTAATTCTTCTTCATCAAAATCATCTATATAAGGAATTGGAACCTGAGACCTTCCATTGGGAGCGGCCTCACTGCCATTGTTTTTCTCCTTGACTGAGTTTTCTTCAAGGGGATATTTTGCATAATCGTGCTCTAGTAAGGACACCAACTCTTTTTGGATCACTTCATCGGCCTTCTCATTGAAATTTGTTGGTGTAAAAGAATCTTTATCACCACCAATATCTTCTTCTGCATCTTCCACATTGTTATGACATTGTTCATCCTCGTGTTTCTCAAGATAGTCCTGAGCCACATCATCTTCATTTGGATTATCATCCTGATCTATATGAGCTTCATCATAATCTTCAACATTATAATCATCTAATGCTTCACCTTGTTTTGTTTCACCATCGCTATCATCTTCCTTATTATTGATTTTTGCATAAGTCTCCTTAAAACATGTTGTAGCTTCGGCACACGATTTTTCTAAACGCTGAAATACTTCTTGAATTTTATTACACTGCTCAACGCAATCAGGACATGAACGTCATGGCACATTGTGCGGCAAACAACATTCAAATACTTGCATCATTATATTGTGCGCCATGGCTTTGATACCACTGAAGCATAAAAACTGTTACTGAAGCAAGAAAATTGATAGCTTGGAGACTTGAATGTAAAAATACACGAGAGGTATTTGAAATAATAATTTATTATATATATAAAATGTATAAGTCATATGAATGCTACAATGAGGCCCTGCTTTTATACCTCTGCAGGTGACCTTTCATGATTGGGCATGTCTAAAAGACATGCCTTTTCACTTAACCTAATGACTATTTAACATAATCAATTTTTAATTTTTTAATATTTACATTTATTTTATTTATTTACTTGTTATGAATTATATTCATAACAACCTTCCTTTTCTTCCTCCTTTGAATCCTTACTTGGATTATTGACCCTGTCTTCTCGGACAAACGTCATTCTTCCTCTTTGCATGTGTGGAGAAAGCAGTAGGTTCATTTCTATTGGAGGGCTTATATCTCTCCATCATACTTGTCTCCTCTTTAGTGCATTTAGCCAATAACTCATCGAAACTAGGTATCTTGTCATTGTTGACAATGGTGGTGGTAAATACCTCCCAAGGTCTTGAAAGACCTCTAAGTGCAATGGGAGTGAACTCAATGTTAGAAATGTCTTCTCCAATAGATATTAGGTCATTCTTGATTTGTGTTATACTCATGAAGGAGGATTTGATAGACTCCCCTTTATCCATCTTACTTATCATATATTTCCTTAGAAGTTCCCAAATTAGAAATATAGGCAACCAAATGCTTTTGAATGGAGTCAATCAAAATTTTCTTTTCTTTGACCTCACCTTTTCTGTAATTCGTCTTATCAGCAATCAGTGCATTTGAAGGAGGCTCCACCACTTTTCTCCACATAGTCCAATACTTCATGCTACTCCAAAGTCAGTTCCAAAGTTTGATTTTTCATTGAGGTTGTCCTCAATCTTGAAGTAAGGCGTAGAGGCCATTGATACTCGTCTAATAGTCTTTGTCAAAAAATAATCTTAGTGATTGCTTTTCTCTCTTGCTTAGACTTTGTCTTCACTTGGGCTCTGATACCTAAGTCATCGGGTTTGGCGAATTTTCTACTTGACATTCGAAACTCGCCGAACCTCAAACGATTTCGAACAGGTTCGATTATGTATGAACATAATAGCGAATTTGAACTCGAACCCAATGACAAATTTGAACCCGAACAAAATGGCGAATTTGAACAAAAAATAAATAAATTGGGCAAAAAAGTTGATTAGGTTCGGCTAAAAAAATTTAAATTCTGGGTTAGGTTTTTCGGTGGGTAAAGCTGCCTGAGCAGTGCAACCAATACCTTCCTAAAACAACAATTCTTTTCCTTATTTTATGGAAACGTAGGTATTTACATCATTCACTAAGACTTTGCCTTTTTATTCAAACTTCAAACATACGAAAAAGATTTTTTTTTATTTTTATTTTTATTCAAACTTCAAACATACGAAAAATATTTAATTTTTTTATTAAAACTTCGAACATACGAAAAATATTTAATTTTTTAATTCAAACTTCAAACATACGAAAATATTTAATTATTCAAACTTCAAACATATGAAAATATTTAATTAATTTAGCTGCAGTATTCCTTTTTGAAATTTCGCTGACGAGATGATGTCCAAAGGACTTCCATGATTAATTTTATGCGAGGGTGATATTTTGGTGACTAAATTTACCCATTGACGTATGCAACCAATGTCTTTCGATTAATTTTATGGAAATGAGATAGTCTCCTTTATTCAAAAGGAAAACCAATATTTTATGATTTAATTTACTTGAGTGCACTCTCTCAGTGTACACTTTATTTTGGAAAATTGATCCTTTTCTGTCAATGTCGCTACTATATAGGTGCACCACCAAACTCCATCTTCTCACCCATCTTAATTGACTCAATTGATTAATATATATATACATATATATATTATATATTATATTATATATATATATATATATATATATATAGATATATATTATAATATACAGTGTTTTCAGAAACGGCCGGGTCAACTCCAACCCGGCCGAGTTGGTCCGGGTCATTAGCCTGGGCATTGAAACGGTGGCCAACCCGGTTCGGCAGGCCGAGTCAGCAATGACTCGGCCGAGTCACTCAATCACTCGGCCGAGTCATTGCTGACTTGGCTGAAACGGCCGGGTCTGCAAAAAAACGGCCGGGTTACCATAGTTGTGTTATTGTCATTATATTGAAGAGTAACTTGGTTTTTCCTGCAAAATTATAATGGACATTACCATAAGTTTTAGTGGAGAACATCATGTTGTCAATTTCTCCATTTAACTGAGTTCTGCTTTATTACCTTGCAGGCATGAAATATGATATTTTGGTGCTTCTTTAGTATTCTTGGTCAGCCTATGTGTGTACTACTTTATTATCATGATGTTATAAACCAGGGGAATGGAGAAAGTGAGATGGTTTTGTTTAGTGACAAATGGCAAGCTCGTAAAACAGTGCTCTCGCTGTAGAATTCATACTCTCCTCGTATAATAAATTTTGAAATGGAAGAAAATTCATTTTTCTGCCCCAATGCTTGAAATAGAAGCTACACCTTGAATGGAAGTCTGGATATAAATGATTCTTGAAGTTTTCCAGAATATAATGGCAAAGATGTACCAATTTAAAACAAATAAAAACTGAAATTTTAATTTACTGTCTCAAGGAAAACCTTGGTGCACTGATGTGTCTAATATTTATGGAACTGCCAAAAATAATCTGGTAGTCTGTAATGACCATAGAAAATGAGACAAACAGACAGTACCAAAAATAAAAGGATCCACCATGCTTCAAATCCATCTTAACCCCTTTCCTCAAGTTAAAACTCCACTTGCAACATGTTCACTTGTAGGCTAATTGTTGATTGGAGTTGGTAAGGTAAAGAAAAATACAATATATAATTAATTGCAGGAAATTTGGAATTAAAGAAAATCGTGTGCCTCTAATTCTGTGAATTAGTTCACTGATTTCTGATTCTCCTTGAAACCTTGAATTAGTTCATTGACTACTGATATCTCTGAATTTGTTAAGGTTGTCCCCTGAAAATCTGTTATCTTCTCTTCAATCCTGATCAACTCTGGCACATATTCTGGATTTTGATATAATGGATTGGTTCATGAGCCTACTTTGATCATATGTTGTCTTCCATCTATATTATAATGCTGTGTGTTTGGAAACATGAATGAAAATCTTTAAAATTATGTTTAAAATCTTCAAAATTATGTTTTTTATAAAAAAACTAAATATTTAATGTATTTTTTACAACGACCGAGTCATTGAAAACGAGCCGGCCGAGTCATTACCGTTTCGGAGTCGGAGTCGGAGTCATTGCTC
>APFE031625391.1:410213-571499 GCA_000404065.3 Pinus taeda | reverse complement strand
CATGTTGATTTTAGTTAACAATGGTATGCTATATGATTTGCACAATTACTTTAATGTTCTTTTAACAGTCCAATGACAATTTGCAATGTAATTTCCAATAGCAATCACATTAACCATACATTGACAGTAACTATAGATAAAACGTGAACAATAAAAGTAGAACACAAGCCAAGACAAGACAAGAGAACACCAGATTTGGCGAATGCTAGGGAAAAACCCCAAAATGGGTAAAACACTTCTATCAATTCTTCTTATTATTATATCAAATGTTCAACAGAGGGAGAGAGTACAATAAAGTCAAAATTGACTTGCCAATAGCTGATAAAAAACAACCTTGTCAAATCTACAATTCTGTCCCTGGTCAATAGCAGTTAAATCAACAGTAATGTGTGCCCTAACCAGTCAATGGTCAAGGGTCAAAACAAAGCTTTAGCAGCTCGATCAAAGTGCATTCAACTCGACCTCCTTAGCTGGTCAAACAATTGTCAAAACAATCCTCTTTGGAGTGGTCAAACCTATTCAACAAAAGTCAACTGTTGGAAACACTGAGAGGGGGGTGAATCAATATTTCTTGTCGATTGTTACTTTTACCAGTTAGATCATTTATATTTAGAACACAAAATGAACAATAAGAATAAATGCTTTTATTAATTTCTTTTTCGCAATAACTCAAGTACAATGTATATAGGGCTCCAACCCTAGATGAAGACACCGATCTTCAATCTCCCAGGCTCCAACCTGTTGCCAAACACCAACTTGGACTTTTGTGAGGCTCCGACCTCTAGGGCACTGACCCTATCTTCTCAAGGCACCAACCTTGCATTTAGAGGCTCCAACCCCTAGGGCACCAACCCTTATCTGATATAGACTCTGATCTAGTTTCTTGAGGACTCTGATCCTCTAGGGCTCCAACCCTATCTTATCCAAGGCACCAACCTTGAGTTTAGGAGCACCAACTCCAAGGACACCAATCTTATATTTGCCAAGCACCAACTTAGACTTTCCAAGGTACCAACCCTGTCAATTCTAAGGCAGCAACACTATAGCTTCACTTTGTCAAGGTATGTTAGGTTGTACTTCACGGCTCCCAAGGTCTTCTTCACTGAACCCTGTCAATCTTCAGCTTCACTGTAGTCTTCACGCAACATCATCAATGACAACCTTGTCAATTAGAAGGTATCACCACTGCACTTCATTGTACCAATCAAAGTCTCCAAATCACCTCATGATTATATCATGATCTCTAATAATATCTTCTTCAAGATATCTTTAATAAGCAATCCAAGCTCTACACCAACTCTAAGCCTCTTCAAGGGATTCTTCAATTGACCTCAATACTGCAAGACTTCTCTTCTACTGTAACTCTACTCCAAAGGTGTCACAAGATATCTCAAAAGTCTTTCTTCAATGGATCATAAAACACTATCCTCAAGACTCAAAACACTGTCACTAGGCTGCTCCAAAGGTTACCTAATAGAGTGCCTGCTCCAAAGGTCTCCTTCACAAGTTCAGATCTGCATCATTAACAATTCTCCACAAGCAAAGCTACTCACAGGTTTGAGGTACTAATAGGCTTCCATTACTGCTGTTGTCCAGGAGGAGATTTAATAATGTCACTGTCCAAGATCTCTTCACAAGTCTTAGTAGTGAAACTTGACCACAAAGATAGATGAGGCTTAGTCACAATCAATAATGTTTTACTTAAACCAAGATACTGTACCCATTGTTGAGCGTAGTCGCATCACCGATCCACTGAAGTTGTACCTTAGTTCAAGATTTTTCACATCACAGTCCAAGGTCTTGTTGCAATCCAATCAAAAGCCACAGTCAATAATTAGATACCCAATCACAATAGGTAATTTATCTTATGTGCTTGCTGCCTGGAAATATTCAAGGTATGCTGCCTGTAGGTGACTAAGGTATGCTGCCTGTAGGTGAGTCTTATAGCTGCCTCAAAAGAAGAAGGAATGCACCAGGTCTGAGCCACACAAAGACTGCTCCAATTTCGAGCCACAACAGGTTACTTGGGTCCAAGTTGTCTGAAATCCGAGCTAAATTATCGCCGAGAAACCTTTATAGAAAATGACCGTCTCTTCCTTCTTTTGTTCACGAGTCGTGAACACTTCATATACTTTTCTGTGTTCTTCACTGAGCAGATGGTTAAAACAATGAGATTAATCTTGTATTTATACATGTTTTGACTTAAAATGAAGAGATGTGTGTATTGGGTGAAGAAGCCGACTTAAATCTCCTTTTTGTGCAACCATCCTTATATTAATCAATTTGTGGCAGACAACTTGAATTTGTATATGACAGATAGCTTTAATTCATATATGGCATATAACTTTATTGTATATGGCAGACAACCTTAACTTCTTTTCAAAGGGATTGCCATGATAGTAATATAATTAATTATAGCACTAAGGTTATACGAATGTTTAGCACATCATGTGTATTTCATTAGAGTATCAAATTTTATATGGTCTGCCATGTGATGTATGTGTTAAATCTGTTTGCCATGTGAAAGATGGACCATATAAAACACCATGCAAAAGGGCTTTGTCTGCCATGTGAGTGTTGTATTCCATCTGCCCTCCATGTCTGCCATGTGAGTGATGTCTAACACCGTGTTGCTGCATTATACATTAGGTCTACCATGTATGGTCATAGGGAACCATGTTTGTCTGCCATTAAGCAAAGCCATTTGTTAACAAGGAATTTTTGATATTGTTTCAAAACATATTCGTTGCCAAGGATTATGTTTGTCTTAATAATATTTGATAGTTTGTATTATGTTTTACATGGAGAGGCTACTTGATATGAATGGATAATATGACATGATAAGAGGTAGGTGGGGGTTTTAAGTAGTTTTGAGGTGATTAAGATTTTATAATATGGTATGGTTACGACAGGGCTTAGGGTAGGACTATGGGATTAATTAATTTAGAAATTAATTTATTTATTGGTATTTTTAGCGAGGCTGAGGCATCATGAAACTAGGGCTTGTTATCTAGGATTTTCTTCATTTTTATTAATTTCCTAGGGTTGATTTCAACAAAATATTGGATATGATTAGGATTAGTGTTTGCTTCGGCTAGGGTTAGAGCATTATGTTGAGCTAGGATTTCCCTAGGGTTAGGGCAACATCACGCATCACAAGAATATTTGCCATCCCAATAATGCCATATTGACATGAATGACAACCTTGATTAACATCAACCCTGCTGTAAATGCATGTAAAACAACCCAAAAAAGCTTGTTTTTTGTGCCAATGAATGCGGCTTATTGAGACAAAAATTCTTCTTGAAAATCAAAGTCAAAAGGTTAAAAAAAAGTCAAATTCAATGTTGGTCAAACCCTTGTCAAACTGTAGAAAATTTCAGAAATTTCGGCCATATAATTTTGTCCTCCCTTCTGCTACACATGTGAAGAAATCAGCTGCCCAATGAAGTGTACGAACCAATTAGATGAGAGAGAAGAAAGTGCCAAATGAGGGTGGAGGTCTCTCTTATTTATACAAGTTGTTGAGGGTCAAGAGACATGACATATCAATTAGGCTTCATGACCCTACATGATGTGGCCGACCTTGACAATTTGCACATGTGTGGACTTGACCTCAAAAACATATTTCTCCTTGTCCAAAATTTATTATCTTTAGGTCGATTTTGGTCCTCTTGAAAAGATGAATTCAGTGCAATAATCACCCCCAGAAAATGAGTTGTCCAAAGTGGAAGTTGGCCCTAGTTGCCAATTTAACACTTTTGTTCCATTGAGATGCATTCCAGTCATCACAAGGTAACATATTCTGCAAGTTGTCTTGTTGGTCAAGAAAGGATTGTAACATTTTAACATTTGTTGTTGTTACCTCAAGGGGCACAAAATCCTGAGTGTTTAACCTAAGGGATGATGATGTCATTGCTATTCTTTCCTTGGAGGATATTTCTACACATTTTGATGCATATTATTCCATTAGAGAGTGCCGTTTGGGGCATTTTCATATTCCCCTTGTCAAACTTTCATATTTAGAGACATGTTTTTTCATTGAATAAACCTTCGTTTTGTTACCCATCAAAAGTGGGTACCCCTAGGAAAAATTTTCTCCTAATCATCTTCCTCCAACCGACAACTAGCAGTGCTTGATAACCACCTTGTAGCCGATGTGTTGTGCCATTTTATCTTTTCCACCTGCATTAGTCATATGTTTCCTCGTCTATTTGTCAAGAGCATGTGTTAGAAGGTGGGCAATTCGATCCAAAAAGGTATGTTATTCATTATGCAATCAGGGGTTTATGCATGTTTTTTGTGTGGGCATTTGGCATGGATTATTGGATAACTTGGAAGAAGGAAGGGTTTTGAACGTGGTTTTGATCACTGCTACACAACATTCACAACATGCTCTCATTTCCTAAAGCTTTGAGCAATAATACAAAGAAAAATCAAGGAAAGGAAAAAGGCAATAAGAGGGGTGGAAAAACAAAGGTCGGGGTAACTCATGCATCCGCGAGTGCTCTGTTATGAACTTAAAATCATAACAATTAAATAAAATATTAAAATATTATTTAAATAAATAAATTATTAATTATAATCAATTAATTAGCAAATAATTAGTTAAATGAAGAGACATCAGTCCCCAAGGGACATGTCTCTTTGATTAGGCATGGCCAGTCAACTCCTATTTAAGGAGCACCGCCTCAGCCTTGTGATCATCATCCGATTTTATCAATATATATATATATATATATATATATATATATAAACATATTACATTCATAATATTATTTGATGTCTTATTATTAGTTTACAACAAATTAAATATTAATATTGTTAACAGTGGTATCAGAGCCCTAACTAGTCTGGTGACACCCACGAGCTTCTGTTAGTCGTTAGGCCCGACAGGCTTTCAATCATCACCCTGCTTTTCGCTATGCAATACGGTGCTCACGGAATAGAGGTGCAGTCTGTGCGTGGGGCGTGGCTCAGGTTCTGGAACAACCGTTCCCTGAGATTCGGTGTCTACCTAATTCTGTGTGGTGATCAGCGTACAATAGTGTACGACTGCAAAAGCCTGCAAGTTAAACAACCTCGTGGAACTGCAACTAGGTTGCTGGCAAAGCGGGGCCGAGATCCGCTGTCGTTTTAACATTGCCGTGGAAGACGTTGTGTGTGGAATTAACGCTGCAAGGGTGTCGAATTTGCTGTAGTCAAATTAATGCTACAAGGGTGTCGAATTGCTACAGTTAATTAAAGCTGCAAGGGTGTCAATTAAGGGTGTCGAAATTTGCTGCAATCGTGGTGGTTTGACCTACAACTGCCATCGATAACTATGGCCGAAGTTGACTGCCGTCTTGGTGATATCTGCATGGAGGTAGGGCCAACCGTTGGACCTAGCAACGTGACCATTCAACGGTGACGTGACCGTCCAAGCGGTGAGTTAATTAAAATCATAGTTATAACACATACGTATATAATAATATATACAAATATCTAATTAAAATTACATATATATACATAACTGTAATTTAATTAATTAATATCTTTAATTAATTAATTAAAAAATCTTTAATTTAATTAATTAATATCTCTTAATTAATTAATTAATAAAAATAAATATTATTATTATTAAAAATACTTAACTAAAAAAAATGGGTCTTCAAAAAAAATCGGAACAAAATGACGAGCGACAACAATGACGGTATGAAAAAGATCCAAGAAGACATCAACGAGCTAAATAAACGCATAAATAAATACATGGATAACGTCGAAAAGTCAGTTAGTAAGCACGACCAGATGGTCGACGATATCTCTTTCTTAAAAAACTTGATGAGCCAGCGCTTCAGAGAGACTGATCCACCTTCAGCTACACAGAGTCCTAAGACTCTAGAAGGGGAGACTTCCCTAGAGCAGGACTTCATGAGGCGTGAGAAGCAACAAATACCCCAAATTCACTTCGAAGGAAGCCAATATTATACTTATTCTCTTGGAAAGAACCATCTTAAAATCAAAAATGAATTACCGAAGTATGATGGTAAGAACATTAAAGGCGATGTCGTATGGGTAAATAAGATGGATAAAATTGTTTAGCAAACCCTCCGCTCAACGAACAAGAAAAATTCGTGACTGCATCCAATTACTTAGAAGCAAAAGTGTACGATTGTTTTTTGTGGTGGTCGTCTAAATGCACGGGTTGCAGGACTGTGGTGGTCGTCTAAAACCTTAAAAACGCTCTGTTAAAAAGGTTTCATGACGAAGAGGAGCATGATGTCTACGAGAGATTTGTTCACCTAAAGCAAAAAGGATCAGTGAGTGAATACACTATTGATTGGGAAGTATTAACAGTAAGGCAGAGAGGGTTTTCAGATGAGGAGTTGCAAAAAATGTACTGTTGTGGCCTTAATATTATATTCCCGAAGAATTAAAATTGCATAAACCTAACACTGTTGAGGAGGCCAAACATGCAGCCATAATTATCGAGCGAAAATATAAACTTCACAAACCACCATATGTTAGTAACGACAGGAATAACAGAGATTTCAAGGGAAAGACAGATAAAACCTCGTCAGAAAATACTAGTAAGTATGTTCCACCACCATTACGAGGTGAAGGAAAACAACAATTTAATGTTGAAGAAAAAAGGATGACAAATGCTGGAAGTGCGGAGACAAGTATCATCCAGGACACAAATGCGCAACACAAAAATTGTACAACTGTGAAGCTAAACAAGAAGAGGAATCCTCAGAAGATAGGTCCGACGAAGAGGAAAATGAAGAAAATGCAAACCCTAGTCCATAATTAGAAGACAATATGCCACAAATTTCCATAGCAGCCATCACAGGGATAGCTCAACCACAGACATTGAAGCTTAAAGGTTACATCAAGAAGCTAAGCGTTATTGTGATGGTGGACTAAGGAAGTACGCACAACTTTGTAGATGTCAATGTTGAAAAAGATTGAACATCTTTGCTTACTCAGTAGCGGACTTAAAAGTTATGGTAGCAGATGGAAAGCAAATAGATGGAGTTAGCAAGTGCCATAAAGTTAAGTTGCAATTAAGCGATTATGCAATGGAGTCTAGTTTTTATATGGTTCCCCTAGGAGGAGTAGCTATTGTTTTAGGTGTAGAATGGTTAAGAACACTAGGCACTTATTCAACAAATCACATAAAACAATTCATTAGATTTAAATGGGATGGATGGAAATATCAGTTGTTCGGGTTTCAGGCACCACCAACACAAGTCATCTCTGCTCAACAAATGAAGAAGCTTATTCGCAAGGGGGCACCAACATTTGTTGCGCAATGTCAGCACTTGGAATTACTATCGACAGAAGGGACTCATCAAACATCAGAGATTTCATCCTTGATCTAGAGATACGAGAGGGTTTTCCAACATCTACCAATGAAGTTACCTTCGGAAAGGCAAATCGAACACATTATCGAAGTCAAAACCGACTCAACTCCAGTTAATGTCAAGCCATACCGTTATCCCCATCACCACAAGATAGAAATAGAACGCTTAATTCAAGACCTACTAAAGCATGGAATCATTACGAAGAGTAGAATTCCATACACTGCATCCGTAGTATTGGTCAGAAAGAAGGACAAATCTTTCCGATTATGTATAGATTACAGAGGATTAAATAAAATCACTATTAAGCATAAGTTTTCGATTCTGTTCATTGATGAAATGTTAGATGAATTACATGGTGCAAAATATTTTTCCAAGTTAGATCTAAGATCAGGTTACTACCAAATACGAGTAAGGTTAGAAGACATCGAAAACACAACATTCAGGACTCATGAAGGGCATTACGAGTTCAAGGTCATGCCATTTGGATTAACAAATGCACCAGCCACCTTCCAAGCAACTATGAATGAGCTCTTTCACCTTTACCTTAGGAAGTTTGTATTAGTTTTCTTCGATGATATTTTAGTCTACTGTAAGACGTGGGAAGAACATCTCAAACATCTAGAAGAAGTATTGTCTGTTTTGGAAAAGAACCAGTT
Organism: Pinus taeda; assembly: GCA_000404065.3. Classification (NCBI taxonomy): domain Eukaryota; kingdom Viridiplantae; phylum Streptophyta; class Pinopsida; order Pinales; family Pinaceae; genus Pinus; species Pinus taeda. Next base: position 563,497 of record APFE031625391.1, on the reverse strand, counting down.
TTATGCCAAGCTATCAAAATGTACGTTTGGGTAAAAGGAAGTTGAATACCTAGGTCATATTATATCAAGGGAAGGAGTCCAAGTGGATCCCAACAAAATCAAGGCAATCAAAGAGTGGCTGAAACCCAAGAACATATCTAAGTTAAGGGGATTTTTGGGTTTAACAGGGTATTATAGAAGATTTATAAAAAACTATGCACATCTGACAACACCCCTGATGAATTTGTTAAAGAAAAATGCTTTTAAGTGGGATGACCAAGTAGATAAGTGTTTTGAGAAATTAAAGGAAGTGATGTCAACCAGACCAGTACTAGCAACTCCTGACTTCTCCAAACCGTTTGTGGTTGAATGTGATGCTTTTGGGTTTGGAATTGGAGCTGTATTGATGCAGGACAACCACCCTATAGCATTTGAGAGTAGGAAACTTAATAAACAAGAAGGCTTAAAATCAACATACTAAAAGGAGATGCTCGCCATCATACACGCTCTGACGAAATGGCACCAGTATTTGCTTGGAAGTAAATTCTCAATCCGAACCGACCACAATAGTCTTCAATTCTTATTTGAACAAAAGACATTATCAATAGAACAACAGAAGTAGATGGAGAAGTTGTCAGCTTTCAATTTAGAAATATTACACAAGAAGGGAAAGGAGAATGTTGTAGCTGATGCACTCTCACGTAAAGATGACGATCACACAACATGTGCCGCCATGATAGTCGTTCTGAAGTGGTTGGAGGAAATACGAGCTGAATATGTCAAGGATAAGGATTGTGACTCCATGATTAACAATATCAGTCAATATATTGATTTTGAAGTGGGAAAATGACATCTTATGGTACAAGGGAAGAATTTACCTAACATCGACATCCAAATCTAATGTGAAAATACTAAAGGAGTCTCACAATTCACTAGCAGCCAGACATGTTAGATTCTACAAGACTTACTACGACGTCTGACAATCATTCTATTGGAAGGGTATGACCAAGGAAATTCAGAAATATGTTGCAGAATGTGATATTTGTCAAAGAAACAAGAGCGAAAATGTTCCAACTCCAGGATTGCTACATCCACTACGCATTCCAAATCAGAAGTGGGAAGAGTTTTCGATGGATTTTATTAAAGGACTACTTGCATTTGACGGAAAGGATAAAATATTTGTAGTAGTCGACAGGCTCACTAAATATGCACACTTTATGGCTATTAAAAAGATTGACACAACGAAACAAATCGCTGATGTGTTTTGTAAAAACATTTACAAACTACACGGGTTTCCAAAGGTCATAGTTAGCGATAGAGATGTAAGGTTTAATGGGAAATTTTGGAAGGATTTATGCCATCAAACAGGAATATGCCTTAATATGAGTTCGGCCTATCACCCCCAAATAGATGGGCAAACCGAAGTCCTTAATAAATGCTTGGAAACATATCTTCGTTGTTTCGTTACAGATAAACTAAACAAATGGACACAATGGCTACACCTGGCCGAATGGTGGTATAAAACCGCATACCACACATCAGCTAAGATGACACCCTTCCAAGCCTTAAATGGTTACGAGCGACCTAGGTGGAAGGACTTTGCGCTCCTTGATTCTAGGGTACCAATAGTTAAAGACCACTTAGGGTCCTTGAACCTGAGGGTATACTCGCTACCCGAGAAAATGTTTTACAATCTAAGACAATAAAGGAATACCTCATCAAGTGGAAGAGGTTACCAGAGGAAGATTCATCTTGGGAATCAGAACGTTTCGTGTATCAACACCCAGGCCTACCTATGCTTTGAGGACAAAGCATCTTACGGGGAAGGCAATGTTATGAACTTAAAATCATAACAATTAAATAACATATTAAATTATTAAAATATTAAATATTATTTAATAAATATAATATTAATTATAATCATTAATTAGCGAATTATTTTTTTAAATGACGGACTTCAGTCCCGAAGTATATGTCTCTTTGATATGCGGCCAGAATCTATTTAGGGTCACCTCACCTTGTAATGTTCATTCCATTTTATATATATATATTATATATTACATTTAGAATCTTATTTGATGTCTTATTATCAGTTTACAACAAATTAAATATTAATATTGCTAACATGCTTCCTCCTCAAATTTGTATGGTTAGAATGTAGATTTCCTCACTATAGCTACGCCTTTGACCATGACAATTGGCCCTGAGACCCCTTTATCCCCTTTTCGTTCCATCATTATTCAGATGCCATTTATGACTAAAGGATGTACTAGGGACTTGTCTTTCTCCTTAAGGGTTGGGAACACCTAATAGGATCGTCTATTAGCCACTCCTACCTAGGGAGATAACGCTATTACCGTTACGTGATCAAAGCCCCAAATTTGAAAGGGAAGCCCTCTATGAACTATCATTTTGCCCTTGACTAACAAGCTTGGTTCACTTAGATGCAGTAATGATTATTGTGCTTGATGGTGAAGATGCAACACTAGACATTGTGTGTGATTGGCAGGTGGTTTTCATCATGCACTGAGCAACTTAACTGGGGCCCATGTCCACTACAGGAGCATTATAATTTATGACCTGCTACAGGTGAAGCATTGAGAGCAAAAAGACTCCTACTATTTGTAGAGCATCATTCCACTCCATGGCCATCTACAACAAACCCAACAATCTACACTTTGCCCCAAATTATTCATGAAATGATGCACTTGAACCAACATGACTCGATCGTCTTAGCAATTTGCACATCGTTTGGCTGCTGATTTGAGGCCCATATGAGGTTTGTCTAACCGCTTGAGACGTGGGAGGGCTAGCAACGTCCTCACAACCCTTAATGTTGGAGTAGAAGCAACCTTCCATCACCTGGAGATCCATGAGACCCATTTTGTGCCCCAAACACAAAACTGGGGTCCACGGGATGATTTGCATGGAGATTTAGGGGCCAACCCCTAGATCATGATTTATGGGGCCCTCTATACTCATTTTTGCACTTGAGGAGCCCAATTCATGAATGACGTTAACATTTCGTCCTCTTTGTGGGTTAATTGTTATGTTTTACACGGGCTATGAGGTTGGCTTGTAAACTCATTTAGTATTTGCTTGTTATTTTATGACTTGAGGGGCTTTTAGGCAAAAATTAGAGATCATTGAACATATATAAGTTAGAGAGATCACATTTGATCTCTCTCATCGTCATCACTCGGGGAATTCAAACCTCTTGAAAATAAATCAAACTTGTTTCTTTCTGGCTATTGGAGTATTGTGGGATGCATGTCGATGTTTGGAAGCTATTTTGGATTGTCTTTGGAGCTCTTTTTTTGGTGAATGGATGGATATACTACGCGTTATCTTGTAAGTGCCTATTGTTGAAGATTTTTTTTTTTCTTGAAATTGTCTAATGTATGGAATTGCTGCTTCTAGATTATGCTTGTTTCTGCCCTAATATGTTGAAAATTGATTTTGGAAGGCTATCTAGTTGAGAATCGTATATGTTACTCATTTTAAAACATGTAATGAATGTTCCTAGTGGAGGAATTCTTATAACTCTCCATCAAATTCCATTTTCCTTAGAAGTGGGTAAATGCTAGAAATTGATACCTAGGGCATCAATTCTTGCCCTCCTTTGAAACAATTTAGCTTATCTTCAACATCTTTAACTCCATATGCCCAAAGGTCAAGGCACTAGTCCAAGTCCTTGCTGATCACTCTTACTTTTCATCGATAAATTCTTCTCTTAAAATTTCGGTCCCTTTAAGGCTAGGACACCAAATTAGGGCTTAGAGAGAAATCTTTAGGGAGAGGTTTTGTGGAGTCTTGAGAGCCTAAACTTCAAGTGGAGGGACTTGGCTACTTGACCTAAATATTTGGTGGGCATCCACTTAAGTTTCTTTGATAAAATCTCTTGCCCTAGGTGTTGCCCTAAGAGGGAAACCCTAGTTTCTTTTCCTCAACTTGAGGGCATTCTTGAAGGTTGTATGAGCTTAGTACTTGTTGAGGTACATCTTTGGAAGCCTTTTCTATCCATTGCCTTGGCCTTGGGAACTCTTACACTCGAGCAAAATCAACAAACCGTAGGTTTTGTGCTTTTTCTTCCTAGGTCTCTCATCGAAAGTGTATTGCGTCTTAGTGAAGTCTTATACCTGAAATTTGAGTCTTTTTTAAGAGATTCTACCCTATCGCCTAAGGTGATGCTATCCTACCAAGACAGCTCCCATTGGCGAAAATCCGCAATGAGCAGGGGGCCTTGGCTATGGCGATAGTGGGCCATTGCTACACTGTTAGCACTTAGTCTAGCTTTTTGTCTTGTAGGGTTTCCCTCTCCAAGGCCTGCTAGATTTTAGTTAACATGCTGCACTTGCAAGACAAAGTGGATGCTTCTAGGAGGACTTCATGACACAAGGAGCATTATGCTGGGAGTAGCACGCCATATCTAGAGAGTGTTTTTGAGTTTTATTGCTATTATTGTTGAGAAAGTGAGCTAGATAGATCCCTTGTCTTCTTGAGTCTTGATTTCTCTATTGTTTGGGTAGATGGAGAGTTGGAGACTACTTTATTTTAGTAGGCTTCTTACTGAGAACAAGATGGCTTATACGGAAGAGAGTCTGTCTGGCTTATTGTAGATATTTGAATGTGGCAGGAAACAGTACAGGGAAAGTGGTATCTTCGATCCAACTCTCTATTCTGCTTCGCGTTAGTATGCTTCCTAGTTTACATACTAACAATTGTCCTTATCCACTTTGCATTTGTGTGTCAAATGCACCAGCCAAACTCAGAGACGTAGCCTTTATAAATGTTGGAGGATTCAGCTGATGTATTAATATGATAATTGCATTCTCATTTTGAAATGGCATTATCTTGCAAGTGGCCCCATTTTCGGTCCCATCTATTAATTCAAACAAAAGAACAGTCTCTAATCTGTTTTTTTTTTGTGCATATTTTTTGCCTGATTCCCAATGGAATCCAGTATTAAGTGGTGCTTGTATACTCTCCTCTTGAAACACACATTATTACTGGTTACATCAATCAGTTTATGTGCATTGCATATGATGATTTATGTTGTCCTTAATAGCAATTAGATGCTAGTTTTATTGGCCGATTTTAATCATGATAAAAGTGTATGTTAAGCACAATTGTTTATTTATTGCTGACATACTTGTATTGTTTTGCTGCATTATATGATTAAATCAATTTGTACAAGAGATGAATGAGTAATCCGTTATTAGGTGTTCTAAGAAAATTGTTGTTTCAATCAATTTTCCTTTGCTATGTTTTGATCAGGCAAACTCTAACTGGAATGTGTGGCAAATGACGACTCTTCAAAGCCGTAATACAGTGCAGAATGTTTTGCAGTGGCAATGTGGGTAAGTGTTTATACCCTAAGGCTCTTTTGAACTTTGTCTAGGGATAAATTTTATTAGCAAAATCTGGATGTTGAAACATCATGTAATATTACACTGATTCTTCTTAAATACCATTATATCTTTATATGATTAATTTATTTTTATATTTTCAGAACATGAATATTTTATCTATGTAAGTTTTTGTAATCAATGTTATTAACGCTGGAGCAACCATTGAACTGTTTGATCTCAAAAATGTGAACCGGACCATATCTGGAAGAAAACTATAAAAAAATTGGACGAAAAAACCAGTTGATGAACAAATACATCAAATATTCAAAGTTCAAACATTGAAAATAACATATATATTCATGTGCATTTCATATGCATCCGGACCGTTTATACTCAAATATTCAAAGTTTCTCAGTTATATAGCAAGTAATAGTGCATATAACCAAAATAACATTGGATGCAATACATCTTTGAACCAAAATACATAAACGAAGACTCCAAAAATAAGGATATTATTAATGAGTAACTATATAGTATAGTAATATGGTCTAATCTTTAGATTCTAGACCTAAGTCATTGTACATGCCCCTTGGGGGTCTCATGTCTTTATTCCTGTATGTTAGGCATGAGTTTGGCATAGGACATGTGTCAAACTCATGTCTGACGTGTGCCGTACATGTGTCTGATGTTTAGGACACGTGTCCTTAGTGAAGTTGCCCCACGAATCTTAAAATGGTGACATGTCTTCCTTTTTCAGTCATTTCACTTACCATGTTGAAACCACCCCCTTGTCCAGAGTCTAGACCCTAAAACCTGATTCCGAGCGGGACTGCTATAGGATAGTTCCTCAGAGTGTTCTCCAAAAATCAAAACCATGGTTTGGCCTTGATTTGAACCGCTCCTGGAAATTTGAACTGCCATGCTTCTGTGCAAACTTCCACACGTTGAACTGCGCTTTTGTATGTTTTCTCATCATGTTTCCCAAATACTCCCTAATGGTAATGTTAAATTCTTAAAGTAAAATAATTTTCCCTTTTACTTAAATTTTTAACATTACCATTAATTGTTTTAGGATGTTTGAGAGTGATTCCAACCTCATTGAACATTATATGGAGAAAATAGAATTTCATATCCCTTTCAAAACTTAGAAAATTGAACAATTTTCAGGATTCGGGATCAATAAGATTGCAACATTTCATTGGATTCAATCACATATGGGGTTATGTGATTGGGATTTAGTCAAGAGCGCCAAGACCTATATCTGCCCTACTGTTGGTGGTGTTGATTGTTGAACTTCTTTGTCATGGCCTTAGCAAAAAGGTACCCTTCACTAAAACCAAAATCATTGCTCAGGCATGTTAAGCTTTTTTTTGCCATATTTTAATAGTTTGTTTGTTAAGTTCAATCAAAATTGGTTGGTGTCAACTGATGTCCCTATATAATTGATGTAGAGACGGAGGCTAGACAAGAAAAATAATGAGTGATGATACTAATGGTGAGGATCTTAATATAAATGAGGGTGGAACATTGTTTGTCAAGGATTGGTTGAACATGCACGGGGATTTACCACTCAATGACAAGATTTGGAAACATGGGTGTTTTCACAGTTGGTGAATGCTTCTTCTTTAGAGAGGTGTTAAACAACTACTTCTATGGATTGGAGGTGTGACAATAGCTTAATACTTTTAAGTCTGAGTTGGTGGATCCCACATTGTATAGGCAATTGATAGGGTCCTTGATGTATCTTGTTAATGCTAGGCTAGATATTTGTTTTGCTATGAACACGTTGAGCCAGTTTATGGTGGAGCGAAAGATGTGCTTAGGCACTTGAGAGATACAATGGAGTATGGACTTAGGTATGTCAAGATTGGTGGAGTACAATTGCAAGGCCACACAAATTTAGATTGGGTTGGGAGTGTAGTGGACAAGATGAGTACTTCAAATTGTTGTTTCAATTTGGGGTTAGCAATGATCTCATGGTTTAGTAGGAAGCACAATTCCATAGCACTTAGCTCAATAGAGGCTGAGCACATGGCTGTGAGTTTGGCAAGCTGTGAGGCCATATGGCTTCGCAAAATACTCACAGTTTTATTTAGTCTTTAGATGGGGCTCACTATGATTCACTTGGATGATCAATTCACAAGTGGTTTCATCATGGGATGGGCAACTTAATTGGGGCCGAACCCCACAAGAGGATCATATAAACACTCTTAGGGGATGTGTTGAGAGCCATGGGACTCCATCATGTGTTAGAGCATCATTTCATGCCATGGGAACCTTCAGCTCCCTTAATAGTCTACTCGTTGCCCCATATTATCCGCTAGATGCTGCACTTGGACTAGTGTGCCCTGACTGGCTTAGCATATTATGGTAGCTGATTGAAGTCCTAGAGGAGGTTTGTCTCACCCCTTTAAACATGGCAGGGTAAGCACCATTGTCAGCGCTGACATTATTGGAGCATTACAAGCTTTCCTATCATCTAGAGACCCGTGAGACCAGTTCTTGTGCCCCAAACCCAATTTGGGGCCCCACATGATTCTTGCATGGAGACTAAGGGGCCATACCCTTGTTCGAGATTTATAGAGCCCTCTCTCACATTTTTGCACAAAGAGGACTCAACGAGGCCCTCCAACGACCCTACATCAACATGATGTCATCAAATTGGTTAGCATTTTGATGGCTAATTTCTAATTTGTGAAAGCTACTTGTCGTCTTGTGACCAAGGCTTGTTCTTTCCCATTATTTTAATGTTTTGGGGACTATTTACACTAATTTGACTTACTGAGACTCATATAAATAGAACTCATTCTCATTTGTGAGAGATCATCATCACTTGGATTCTTCTCTTGTAAAAGAACTCACACTTTTTCTCTGGAGCTATTGGAGGTTCCTTTGATGCATTTTGACATTTGAAGTTGAAATTTTCGATCTCTTTTGGAGCTATCTCATGATTTGTGGATGGATATATCGTATTGTCATCTTGTATGGAATTGTTGTAACTTGGTCAATGCTCTTGTGCCCTAATTTGTTGAATGTCATTTTGGAAAGCTATTTGGTTCACGATTGCATATGTTACTCATTATATGGCAAATGATGAATGTTCCTAGTGGATGAAGTTTTGTCTTTCTTCCATAAAACTCCATAGATTTTGAGTGGGTAAATCTTGAAGGTGGGTAGCTAGGGCATCAACCTTTAGCCTCCTTAAGAATGATTTTGGTCAATTTAAAAGCATTTAGGACCAATGTTGTAGGAAGCATCCCCCCCAGTTCTAAGGCCCAAAGCCCGTCCCGTGCGGATGCGTCCAGGAAGCGTCCCCGGAAGCACGATTCCAAAATTCGGAAGTGTGCTTCTGCTTGTTTTGGACGCTTCCTGGAAATTTCCGAAGCATTCCTCCGAAGCGCGCGACGCTTCAGAGGGCGAAGTGTACGCTTCCCGTATGGTTCCGTACAATTTCGTACGATTCCTGTGGGTCCACCCTGGGTTAGGGTGAGGAATGAAGGCAAAAGAAATATAAAAAAATATAAATATAGCAGATGCTCCCTCATGGTAATGTTAAATTCTTAAAGTAAAAGTGATATTCTCCTTTATTTTTCATTTTCATCCTTTTACTTCAATTTTTAACATTACCATGAAATGACTCGGGATGTTTGAGAGTGGTTCCAGCCTCATTGGACTTCATATGGAGAAAATAGAATTTCATATCCTATTCAAAATTCAGCAGACTTAACAGTTTTTAGGAATTCAGGATCAATGGGATTATGGCATTTCATTAGATTATATCAAGTATGAACGTATGCGATTAGCATTTAATCAAGAGCACCATGCCCTATATGTACCCTAGTGTTGGTGGTGTTAATTTTTGAACTCCTTTGTCACGCCCTTAGCAAAAAATTACCTTTCAATCAAGTCAAAATCATCGATCAAGCATGTTAAGCTTTTTCTACCATATTTAAAGTCTTGAATTAGGTAGTTTGATCAAAATTGGGCAATGTTGACTAATATCCCTAGACAATCAAGGTAGAGGCAAAGGCTAGACAATCTAGATTCTAGATGGTTGATGCTTGAATAATTAATCATTAATGTACAATGGATGCTATATCTATCTTGATTTATGCAAAATATGCATGTTTCATGTCTTCTACAACAATTTTGGTATTTGGGATGTTTGTTTTGAGTATAAATGAAAAAAATATTAAAATCTATATATATATATAATATATATATATATTATATATATATATTATATATATATATATATATAAGACGCTTCCGCAGACGCTTCGCTTCCTAGATTTTTGGAAAATGACGCTTCTGCGTCCCCGCTTCCAAAAAACGTCCCCGCTTCGTCCCCGCTTCGTGCAACATTGTCTAGGACTCCATAGCCAAAGGTACTAGGCACTGGTCTAAGGAATTTGGTGATCAAACTTCTCTTCATCCACAATTCTTCTCTTAAATGTTGGCCCCTTTTCTCTTTATAGATTGAATTTTTGGATTGTGTGAGAGGAAGACTCTTCCTTAAGGTCTTGCCTAGAGGATCTCCAAGTTTGGTAGATCTCTCATAGTTCCTTACTCATAAAATTGTGTGCTCTAGGTGTCCCCTAGAAGGGAAAACCTAGCTCACTTCTCCATGAGATAGGGACTTCTTTGAGGGTTGTATGAGCATAGTATTCAATGGAATAAATCTCAAGAAGCCCTTTCTTCTCCTTGCCTTGGCCTTGGTAGTGCCTTGGAAGTATTTCTTCCCTCGATTATTTCTAAAGCCCTAGGTCTAACACAAGTCTTTCACTCTTTCCCAGGTCTCTGAAAGGGAGCGAAGAACCTCTTAGAAGTGTTAGAACATCACATAGAACTTCTTTTAGAGGTCCTACCCCATCACTTGGTGTCTGTGTCTTAGGAATACATATCATCATCACAAATCTCTAACTCTAACTCTTGATCTCCTCCTAGGCCTTTCTTGTAGAGCGTTTAGCTTGCTTGAAGCATTGAGCTGTTATTGTGTCTCTCCTTGAATGGGCTTTGTGGAATCACGTCATACATAAATCATTGATCTATTCTTTCTAAGTGATTCCTGTTATATAATTTGTATGAAAATAATATAAATATAAATAATCATAATGATCATAATAATAATTAATTAAATAATAATTATAAACGAACAAAATTTGTTTATGCTCTCATACCAATGTAATGGGCAAAGTTTGTACTTCACAATAATCTTCATTACACTTGTAACACGAAGACATCTATTGAGGATAAGAAACATATATAGTGAATAGTATATAAAAGAATTTATTTGCGATGTTACAAATGAGGCCTGCTTATATACCTAGGCAGGTGCCTCTTCATGAATGGTCATGTCACTTAGACATGCCTTTTCAAGACTAATTATTATTTAATTCATTAATATTATGATCATTATGCTTATTATGATTATTTATATTTATACTATTTTTATATAAATTATATTCATAACAATTCCCTTCCTACCAGGACTCCTACCATTGATGAAAGTCCATAAAGAGCAGGGGACATTGACTAAGGTGACAATGGGTCATTGTCCCATTGTTGTCACTTAGTCTAGTAGTTGTCCCTTGGGGTTGCTCTTCCTTAGGGCCCTTCTAGATTGTGTGGTTACATGTCCATTACAATCTATGACTTCACAAGAAGCAAATACCAGGTGAGAGTCGAGCCACTAAGCCTTGAGGAACAAAAGGCTTGGCTTGGTCATGCATAATTACATTCTAATTTGAAGGTTTTATAATTTATTTGCACTTTAAAGTTCAAACTTTAATTTGTAGAAAACTAAGCTAAAGTTGTAGCCCAACCCAGTTTTATGTTTTGTAAGGTTTAATGCCCAAAACCCATCAAAACCATATGACTAATATACAAATTAAATTAGCATTAAACTTGAAACAATATAGAGCTACATCTACCATTAAAATTTCAGCTATTAAGAGAAATAAACAAGCAACAACACACCATAAATCTTTACATATGTGCACTGTGAAAATTCCTTAATCTAACAAATCAGAAACCCCTACTGCAATAACTGGTTTACTATCTCCTACTTGTTCTTTACATTAACAAGTTATTTAATTTCACAAACATCGAAGTAAACACTATTGCAGCCTTCACAAATATATAGATCATGCATTGAAATAAACTAAGACAGTAACCCAAGGGACACCGTTATATTTGGACAATCGTCCTTGGAAAAACCCAATTCGGGAAAACCAGTGCAACATATAGAGGGTTTGTATTATTAATAAGGTTTTGTGAATACAACTAGGGTGCTAGAAATGGCTCACCCAATAGAGAATATCCTCAGCAGTAGTACCTCTATTCGGAGACAAATATTCCGGCAAATCAACAACTGGATGATCAAACCCCACCGTGACTCCGGTTGTTACCTATGCTGGACAATGAAAGCTGCTCCAAGCAATGCTCCGGAGGTGCGTCCCTCCTCCAAGAGCTGCATCACCGTCTCTCGGCTCAGAATCTACTGATCTGTTCTTAGTCTGACCCACAAAATCTCCCTAGCACTGCCTCTGAAGCTCGGTGCCAGCCTCTACGGCCCTTTGCACTACCTGCGTCAGCCTCTACGGCTTCTGCGTCAGCCTCTACGCGCTTCTGCGTCATCCTCTACGGCTTCTACGTCAGCCTCTACGACTTCTGTGTCAGCCTCTACGACCTTCTGCTTCCTCTGCGTCAGCTCCTACTGCCTCTGCGTCAACCCTTCTAGGGCTTGCGCTATCTCTCTGACATTGCGTTGCCTCTTTGCTATGTATTTTTCAGCCTTGAATGGAAATCCTTTGCTGAACTGTACCTCACTGCATCTGATCATTAACTCGATTTCCTCAGCAAACCTCTTCCTAGAAAATCGAATTCTCGATCTCTCTTGGTGTGTCTCCAATTGATCCTTAACTCTTCTCTTATACTTTTCCTGTTGATGAATCAACGACCGAGATTAAGTCTCTAATCAATGGCTACGATTAAAACAAACTTGATCCTTGTCTCTTAGAAGCTTCTTACCCTTAACTTTATTAATACCCATTAATATTTTTATTTTCCTAAGTTTAGACTTAGAACCTATTAGAAATATTAATTGTTTTAATAACTCCTCATCTGGGTGGAATTTCTCCAAATGATTTCTGGGTCCTGGAGATCTCATGTTACTGAGCCTCTCCACCAAATTTCAAGGCTAGAGCACATTTGATGCTACCCAAAATCAACATACACAATTATTTTTGGTCAACATGACCCCCACAAGGGGAGGATTTATTTGCTTGTTTGGAAATTTCTTACAACAATAAATACAACAAGAGATTCAACTTATCTCTTCCTTTGAAGAAACATTTCTGAGGTCTTCTTCACATTGAAATCTGGACTGATATTTTCCACAGTCCGCTCTCCTTCGGCTAGATTTTTGGCCTCTTTAACAACTTATTCAGTGCTGGAATTATTCACTGATCAGTCAACATTCTGCTCAGAAAATCGAGTTTGTACAATAGGTAATACTCATTTTATCTCCTCCCTTAACCACTAACTGAAACCACTCGAAACCCTGGCTCGTGAACCTTGCTGAATACTCTCAGATCTGGCCCGAAATACATGCAGATTAGGCCGGAGATTCACGCGTATCAGGCCCGAGAAACTCGAGAATGGTTGTGGCTGACTAAAGGAGAGTTTCTAGCTGCATATACGCTGGTCCTGGTAAGTTTCAGTACTGATACTAACTTGACTTGAGATCAGATGATTACCTGACTGTTCTCCTTGAAAATCGACCTCTATTCTTGCCTCAACTCGGCCTCCAAGAGATTCGATCTACTGTGGCTTATTCCTTGTTCTCTGCTGTGAGATTTCTCATCCTCCAAGCTCCTACACCCTTCTCCCAAATGCTCATGAGGGAATGATATACAAACCTCCTTGCTGCTAGTACACTCTCCTTTCAACTGAGCATATTTCCCTCCTCTAGCAGCTTGTGCAGTCCCTGCGTACTCCACCTTCCTTGCACTCAATATTACACATGGGAGAATAAATCAAGAATAACCCTTTTCCTCTCCCTATGTCTTTCCATAAGATGGGATATCTAACCCCAGTGATCTAATGGCTGAGATTAAATCTTAGCTCATTAGATCAAGGGTAGAGATCAAGTCCCCCACTTGACCCCTTTCTCATGATGTCCCCCTCACTCAATGAGCCTCTTAGTACTTTTTAATGTTTTAGTACCATGGTCACTTTTTCTCTTATAAAGTGACTTTTAAAATATAAAAGTCACTTTAATAACATAAAGTTTGCCTAGTACTTTTGACATAAAGTCACCTTAATACACACGTGACTTTACTAAATTAAAGTACCTGGTACTTCTCCTCTAAAAAGTACTTTAGCCTCTTGACATTAATAAGACACATAATGTCACTTAGACAAAAGGTCATTAATGTGCCCCTTGGGCCAAAAGGACAAATGCCTAGGAAACACTTCCTTGGTACCATTTCTCTCAACACTGCCTCTTACCAAGGGAGTTGTTTCCCACCACACCATCTTTAGTGCTAAAGTGGATATGATCACCCCTTGGTCCCATCCTGTCACCCACTACTTTCACCACATCACCACCAAATCTCTCTGGTGGTAAACTCTCCCTCTCTGACTCATGTGCTTCCTTCAAGGCACTATAAAGCCTTCCCAACTTCCTCCTCCCTGAAGAAGTTTCTTGCACAAGTGTGGGAACCTCACCTCCATCGCCTGACACCAATGGCCCTGATGAAGATCCTCCTGTGGCCTGTAGTGATCTTGTAGTCGTAGTTCTTGCACTCTGAGTTCCTGCACTCTGAGATCTTGCACTTAGAGGTCCTACACTCTGTGAGCCCACACTCAAAGATCTTGCATTTTGAGATCTTGCAATCCCAAAAGCTAGTAATCCTCCTGACCTCTGTGAACTTGTGCCAGTGCATCCTGAAATCTGTATTGCGCTCCCCTCCCCAAGAGCATGCTTCTCTACATGATACCCTCTTGTGACCCTCCTCACAGTCCTAGAAGCCAGAAACATGAAGCTGTAAAGTCTCCCTTCACTGACACCAATCACTCTAGCAGATGCTATGCTAGATCCTACAGGATACATCAACACTTATCCATCTCGGAACAACACAACATATCCCTGATCCTCAATACATGAAACCAATACCAGGTTCCTCCTTAATCTCGGTAAATAAAGGACCTCCGTCGCATTCAGAGCTGGCAATGACTCCCTCTGAAAGAATATAGTCCCCACTCCATCCGCTCTAACTCTGGTGTCATTTCCAAGAACCACCCCCAAGTCTATACACTTGGTAAGACTCATAATGTGCTCCCTCACTCCATTAATATGGCTAGATAGTTCACTATCTATAAGGCATACACTTGTAGATATAGCACTAGTGGCTAAGCTCACCACTAGCACAAACTCTATATCAAACCTTGAGGCGAACTCCTCCACCTTGGCTGATGCTGCCACATCCTTCTTCTTCTTCCCCTTTACTTAGGACACATAAAAGCATAGTGACCTATCTCCCCACAAGCAAAGCATTTCACTTTGCACATGTCCTTCTCAGACTTCTCTTCTCTCTTCTGCTTGTTAATTTGGCAACTTAGGGACAAATTCCCTCCATTGGAGAGCCTTCCTCATTTAGAGAAGCCCCTACTTGCCCTTGGAAGAATTTAATTTGGTCAAGGAAAAATATTATTTTAAAAGTGAAACGCACATGTGCACAAAAGTTTAGGTCAGCCTAAAGGTCAAATTGGGTATCCTCCAATGCATATAAATACACCTTGTGTCACGTCACTTTGGATCTTCATCACAAGCATCTCTCCTCCCTTGATTGGTTCAAATAGCCTTGCAATTCCTTGTGATTAAGGTTTTCTATTCTTGTGCATTGACTTTTTGTTCAAGGGTTGTTTGACCAACATTGCTCATGGACATTTTTGACCTTGTTTGATCAAATTTTAGATCTATTTGGGATGCCAATTGATTGGAAGGATGACTGATTTTTTATGAGTAAGTTTGACCAGTGTTGACCATAGTCCTGCAACCAGGGTTTCGATCGGTCAAAGTGTTAGGTTTGACTAATTTCCATGAGGATTTTGTTGACTGTTTTGACTTGGGTTGACCGATTTTGGAAGGCTGAATTTTATGCTACTTTGACTGAATCTTTTGAATCACTGTTGACCATCTAGGGCTACTGCAACTACAGTTAAGTCTGATCAGAATTCAAGACTTAGACTATGGATCAGACTTGAATATTGGGCTCATCTCTCATTGGATATTGGTTGGTTGACTTTTGGGATAGTCAAAGGTTTGACTTGGACTCTTTGTTGATGAATTGGAACCTTGTATCTCTCCGCTGAACATTTGATGACAATCTAATAGAAAAAGAATTTTGAAAGGGTTTCCCCCTTGTGGGGTTTTTCCTTGGTCTTTGACCAAATGCCGCGTCTCTCTTGTTCTTGGATGTTTTCTATTGTGCATTGAATTTCTATACTGTTTACAATTGCTTATTGTTACTGGAATATTGAATTATATTGGTTAGATTAATTGCTATTGAAGAGGAATTGGACTATGTGACTGTCTTAAGCATATAACAGTGGAAATTTAACACTGTTACTTGGCCCCACTCATGGACCCGTGCTTCTTCTTCTTTCCCTCAGTTGCAATGGCAACATTCTCGTCCTCACTTTCCCCACCACTCTGGTTGCCAGCCTTGGAACTCCTCTTGTTCTCCTCCTGGATTAAATCATCCAATAGACTCCTCCAGTCTGGATTATCAAATAAAAAAAGGTTTTCATATTGGTATAACATATTTTTTTTTTTAAGATTGGAAGGGTTTGTCAAAACGTTTGTGGCACAATTCCTTTGTGAGAAAGCTTAAAAATTCTTTCATTATTTCTATAAGAGGATAAATTAAAGTGGTCCCAATACCTATTTGGATAAAGATTGCATTAAAGATGAATTCCGCCACTGTGAGCCACAAAATTTGAAGTTGTCATAGCCAAAGTTGAAGGTCGAATTTGTTTGAATTTTTGCAACAAAGAAACCACCATAAAGATATTTTTACTGTAGATAACTACTATGCTTGCAGGGCGATTTTCTTGTTGAGCCATGGTCAGCTTGCGCTCAACAAATGGGAAAAACTAAGAGGCTAAGAAAGACAAAGCAACAACAAGAGCAGTTTGAGGCATTTTTGAAAGATTTGGAATTAAAAAGGCAAAAAAATTCCCTTAGATTGAAATGCATAAAGGAATGCGTTGATGATCACATTCTTTCCCTCATTGCAGATGCAAAGACAACAAAGGAGGATTGGGATACCCTTGAGAAGAATTTTGGTGTAAAGGGGAATAATGAGGTTCAAGATAAAAAGTTTGATGAATCCCGCTGTACTTGGCCACAAGTGGATGATGACTGTGAAGAATTTGCAGAAGAAGCAAAGAAAGAGCACACAAATGCTCTTGAATCCCACTTTGCACAATCACAAGTGGATGATGATTTGGTGGATGACAATGAAACTGCCATTGGAGTGGCCAGTGTTATGGTGAATCCAACAATTCAATTTGCTGATGTTAAGTTTGATGAAGACCAGTTAGTTAGTGATGAATGGTTGCATATGATGCACAAAAACATCCTATTGACAAACTGTTATTTGGTGAGAGAAGCCCACTTGGGTTTAAAAACCAAGTGGAAGAAAGCCTCTTTGAAGCAACAGAAGTAAGCAAAGAAGTGAAAGCGACAAAGGTAGAGAAAGAAGCACAAGGAGAGAACGCTCTCATTACAGAGCAAAAAGAATATGGTTCTGCAAATATTTTTAAAGTTAACATTGATGTTGAATGTGCAGATGTTAGAAGCAACCAAGAAGAAACAACATTATTTGAAGATGAATTTGATAAAGTCTGTGTAGAAGTTGCAAGAGTGAATGTTGAAGACAACATGGATGATGAAAACATTAATGATATTTTCATGAAGTGGAGTCCTGAAGAGATAAAATTTTACTATAGATTTATGTTGCAATAGAATATTGATGATGAAAAGCACTCAATAGAAGATGACATGTGGCAGTGGTCCACATACATGCCGATTTTTGAAGAAATCGAAAACATGCTTAAACAACCTGGAACAATGGAAAAGTTGCACCAAGAAATGAAGAAACTAAAGTTTGAAACCTACAATGAAAAGACAAAGCTGAAGCAATTTAGAGGATACATGATATGGGAGAAAAGAAAAAGAAATGGAAATCCAACTCTTGCCAATTTCGTTTTAAATTGTAAGCCTAGCTAAGACTTAGACCTAGCGAACATCTCATTTTAATTTTTTTTGTTGTAATGGGGGGGGGGGGGGGGGTTGCAGAAACTAATTCCAACCACCTTTAATGTGTTAGTTCGGGTGTCACAGGCTATTTCAATTTAGTCCAGTTCAGTTAAGTTTAGTTGAGAGTTTCACTTCGATGATTAATTATTGTTGTCTCCTATGTAATCTATTTAACTGTTATTGGGTAATGAGAATTTTTACTTTGCTCCACAAAGGCAGAGAAAGAGCACACAGATTTTGTTAGAGAAGGAAAATTGGTGAGCAAAGTAAAAATTTACCTTACTCAATAACAATTAAATAGATTACATAGGAGACATCAATAATTAATGACTGGAGTGAAACTCTCAACTAAACTTATCTGTACTGGGCTAAACTGAAGTAGACTCTGACACCTAGATTGACACCTAGCAGATGGTTGGAATTAGATTCTCCAACACTCTCCCTTAATCACAACCACAAAAATTTAAACTAAGATGTTTGCTGGTTTAAGTCTCAGCTAGGCTTACAATTAAAAAAAAAAATTGACATGAGCTGGATTTTCTTTTCTTTTTCTTTTCATCCATATTCGGTATCCTCTAAATTGCTTCAACTTTGTCTTTTCATTGTAGGTTTCAGACTTTAGTTTCTTCATTCGCTAGCGCAACTCTTCCATTGTTCCAGGTTGTTTAAGCATGCCCTTGATTTCTTTAAAAATCGGTATCTATGTGGATTGCTGCCACATGTCATCTTTTATTGTGTGCCTTTCATCATCAATATTTTACTATAACATAAGTTTATAATAAAAATTTATTTCTTCATGACTCATCTTCATGAAAATATCATTAATGTTTTCATCATCCATGTTGTGTTCAATATTCATTTTTGCAACTTCTATTTAGACTTTTATCAAGACATGGTGTTGCAAGCCATGCTTTAATGAACCTTTATTCATTTTCAAATGTTGTTGCTTCTTCCTAGTTGCTGCTAAGATCTGCACATTCAAAAATCAAGGTTAAGTTCAAAAATATTTGCAAAACCGTATTCTTTTTGCTCTATAATGAGAGCTTTCTCTCCTTGTACTTCCTTTTGTGCCTTCGTCACTTTCACTTGTTTAGTGACTTTTATTTCTTCAAAGAGGTTTTCTTCCATTTGGTTTTCAAACCCAAGTGGGTTTCTCTCACCAAATAATAATTTATCAATAAGATGTTTTTGTTGCATCATATGCAACCATTCATCATTATCTAACTAGTCTTCATCAAACTTAACATCAAGAAATTGAATTGCTGGATTCATGATAATACTCGCTGCTCTAATGACAACTTTATTGTCATCAGTAAGCAGTGTTGTTGGATTCACCAAATTTTCATCCACTTGTAGCTGTGAACAGTGGGATTCAGGAGCATCTATGTGCTCTTTCTCTGCTTCTTCTGCATATTCTCCACAGTCATCATCCACTTGTGGCTGAGCATAGTGGGATTCACCAAACTCTTCATTTTGGACTTGATTACTACTCGTTACATCAAAATTTCTCTCAAGGGTATCCCAAGCCTCGATTGTTGTCTTTGCATCTGCAATGAGGGGGAGAATGCTATCACTAACGCATTTCTGTAGGCATTTCAATGCGAAGGAATTCTTTTTCCTTTTTATTTCCAAATCTTTCAAAAATGTCTCAATTTGCTCTTGCTTTTGCTTTGAGTTTTTTAGCCTCTTTGCTTTTCCCACTTGTTGAGCATTGGTTCACTATGGCTCAACAAGCAAATCAACCTGCAAACATAGTAGTCACCTACAATAAGAACATCTTTATGGTGGCTTCTCCGCTGCACAACTTCAAACAAATTCGATTGTCAACTTTGGTCGTGACAACTTCAAATTTGTGGCTCACGGTAGTGAGATTTATCTTTAATGCAATCTTTATCCGAATGGGCAGTGGGACCAAACACTTTATTTTATCCTCTCATAGAAATAATGAAAGCATTGTGAAGCTTTCACACAAAGGAGTTGTTCCACAAATGTTTTGACAAACCCTTCCAATCTTTTAAAAAATGTATTTTATACCAATATGAAAACCTTTCTAGTTTGATAAACCAAGGCCTCTTTTAAATAAAGTCGCAACTCCCAACATTATAATAACCCCCTTTTTTAATAACAAAACTCCCTTTTTGTAGCAAAAAAACTCAAATCACCACTTTCTTTTAAAAAAAATTTGTCCTTCGGAAAAGAACAATCAACGAAGCTCTCTTTTTCTAAATTATATGAGCCCTTTTAAAGGTCTTTAAAAGCTCACACATGGTCTACAATTTTTTTTTTTCCTTGTTGACAAAGGAACTCATTCATGCACATCTCAAAGCACTTTGCAAATATGTAATGAGGCATATCATATCATAATCCATTCTTAAAAACATACGTGGTTGCCTTTTTCTAAATAGATTTTCAAAGGAAACTTTAAAAGGCAAACAATTTTTTTTGTTTTCTTTTGACCTTTTGTGTGTGTGCTCTCGATTGACTTTTATATGCCTTGCTTAGGGAATTGACTTTGTGCCTCGCGACTTCAAATTTCGTGCTTCTCAAGCTTTGAAATGAAAGCTAGTGACTTGGAGGTTGTGGGATATGACGGTCTTTCCTTTAACCTGCTATCACATTTTCTACATGGTACTTTTGCGTTGCATGGCATTCTTTGACATAGGACTGTTGCGATGAGTCGCTGATTTTGTCAGTTCTGTAAGTTTTTCGTGTTTATTGCACTTGCTCTCTCTGCATAAGTGCGATGGTCAATCAAATTTTAAAAGGAAAAAAAGAGTTGGCTAGCTTGCAATAGCTTATCCATGTCTTTAATCTTCAGTTCTAGAGCTCCTATCTCGTCTTTTGCTATAAATTTCAAATGGTGCTCCCCTTGGAGTCTTATGCAACCTCGTGCTCTCATACCATGTCAGAGAATGAAATTGTGGAGTAAAGTAAAAATTCTCATTACCTAATAACAATTAAATAGATTACATAGGAGACCTCTTTTGACAGTTCAAGAATCCTCATCTCAAAGCGGAGCCCCTTGCTTGCTTGATATTTAATGGAGAGGGGCTTTCACAATATGTTGTCTCTTGAAAAAAATGTTTGTGTATATGGCGACTCCTTGTTAATTCCGCACCCCCTTCGCTTGAAACCGATTACTAACACCCCCCTTCGAAAAGCCACCAATGGTTTCCGCTGAGATAACCATCCGCTATATTCTTGATACTCCCGCCATTTTGGTACCCCGCTAATTCACTACAGTCAATTGCTATTTGCTAATTATATCGATCGTTAGCCATTTAAGAATAATCTCGTTACATCTTCAACGTTGAACTCATTCAAGACATTCCACTCATTCTTTTTCTCCCTGCCTGATCATTAAATGGATATGAGTGGGTATTCTCACCACCGTTCTTTTAGTTTGTATTCAAGTCTTCTTCTCTGTTCTCTTATCAGAAGTATAGTGTTTTTGAGCTTTCAGCTGATTGGCGAGGCTTACTCCTTCATTTATGAGCTAATTTGGTGGGTTTGTCACGAAAAGTTGAATTATTAGAACTTTATATTACTTTTGGGGTTTAAGTAGGCCAAGGAGGTTAATTTAAACTCCCAATTTGTGTATAAATACAAGTGAGATGAGTTCATTTTCTTATCATCACTTTGGATTGGATCTCTTCTCTCTCTTGAGAATTTCACACTTTTTCCAGTGGATGAATTGGAGCTTTATGGATAAATTTTGATGCGTGGATATTGGTCTATCTTATCTTGGAGCTTCTCTTTTGTCAATTGTGGATGGTTGGATATACTTTGTTACATGTAAGTACATGCTTTTAATGTTATTCTTGTTTTACTTTGTCATATACATTGGACTGGGATTTTCGCTATTTCTAGGGCTAATTGCTGCATGCATTTATTGCTTAAAATTGTGGAATTTTGTTTCTATTATAGCATCTCCCAATGTATGGGCCATATGATGTGAACTAAATTTTCTACGGGTAATTCTTTCAAAGAATTTGACCTTGGTAAGCCATCTCCTTTGCACATCGAAGTGTAAAAGTTGCAAGCCTTGACCTAGAAGGCTAGCGAAGTGATCTTGAGGCCTCCTTGACTAAGAATCAAGAATCCTATTGACATTTCATCATAGACCCCATTCTCCCAAGACTAAGGCACTGATCTACCAAGAGGTGGTCACCAAAAAATCACATCCTTTCACCTTCATTCAGGTCTAGTCTAGTTGGGGCACCTAGGGCATCATTTTCCAACAAGCTAGCCCTCCAAAAAGTTCGATCTCTTAGGGTCTACTGCATTGGTAGTTCCTCAAGGTCTCCTCCAATTTTGAAACCATTATGATAGTGGAGTTGAGAGAAAAGCCAAGCCCTAGCTCCAGGATCAAACTTTGCTTTAGCATCCCCAAGGCTAGTGCCTCATAGGATCAAATCATCACCTTCAAGTGAAAATTATTTCTTTGATCCTTTCCCCACCTTGTCTAGGGTAAGAACATTGGTTGCCATACTCATTCCTGCTATCCTAGACCGGGTCCACTTGGTCTCATGTAGTCCCGTTCTTTTGAAAAGACAATTCTTCAAGAACCATTCGGGATACTAATTACAATGAGGATTTTAGGGATTGGGAAATTCCTTCCTTGTCATATCCCATAAACCTAACCCTTAAATCCTCCCTTCCTTTACTTAGAAGACATTGTACCTTGCTTAGAAAGCAAGTAAACCTTGTCTTTCTAACTCTTCGAGGAAAGGGATTATTAAGGTCACTCACCGTCATTTCATTGACTTATCCTTCATCGGTGACTCCATAATATACCGGGTCTCCTACCATTGGTGGGAGTCCATAAATAGAAGGGAGCCTTAACTGAGGTGACAATGGGCTAAGTCTCCATTTGTTGCCCTTGGCCTAGCATTTTCTCTTTAGGTCCCATACTAGTTTGAGCAGAAATAGGGCCCAAAGAATGGAGGTGAGATGTGGGGCTTGTAATGTAAGAGGGAAAGTGTCAAGTATCGTATAGGGGACAATGAAAATACTATCTCGATCATGGTTTTGCGAGTATTGTCCCTCCTATAACCTTAAGGGGCCTTAAGGGAGGTGCCATTGGGCTAGGGCATTGTTACTGCTCAAACTAGGAGGGGGTCCTAGAGAGGCACTTGATAGGCCAAGAGCAACAATGAAGCTAAAGGCCAATGTCCTACAACTAAAGCTTCCTACTCTTTACAAACTTTCACCGATGGGAGGAGACCCAATATATAGAGAATCACTTATGAAGGATAGATCGACAAAGATGGATGTGAAGTGATCTTGGGGACCCTTTCCTATGAGAGACTCAAGAGTGGGACTTGCTTGCTTTTTAAGCAAGGTACTAAGTAAAGAAGGTGATCGAAGAAATGATTTTCAGTTAAAGGTGCAAAATGATCCCTATGTGAAACTAGCCTAGGGAAACTTAGGGCAGAAACAAATTTTGAGGCTAGGGCTTGGGATATCTCACAACCCCACTGTCAGAATTCCTTCAAATTTGGAGGAGGCCTATGGGACGCACCAATGCAGTAGAGGCCAAGTGATCAAAGTCTTTCTATGGGTGGTTTGTCGGGAAAATGATGCCATAAGAGCCCTAATGTGGCTAGACCTAGAATAAAGGAGGAGAGGTGAAAAAAAATGATTCTTTAAGTGATTACTTTATGGTAAACCAATGCCTAATCCTTTGGGGAGATTGGAGTCAAGAAGAATATGAGAATGGACTTCGTTTCTAGGTCAAGGAGGCTTCAAGGACAACTTCGCTTGTCATTAGGGCAAAGGAGAGTGGCCTTAAAAGCTTTTACACTTCGTTTTGCCAGGTGTGATGGCTTGTCAAGATAAATTCAATCATGGAATTATCCCTAGGAGAATTCGTTCAACATATGTGGCCCATACATAGAGAGATACTACATAGAAAGATAATTCCACAATTTCACAGTAAATGCATGGAACAATTAGCCCTAATATAGCAAAAATCTCATCATCAATGTATGTGACAAAGTAAAAGAAGAAATAACATTAAATTTGTACATACATGTAAGAGAATATATCCAACCATCAATAATCTAGCCAATCAAGAATCTTCAAGATAAGGAAAGATAATCCAAACATCAAAATTCATCCATGCTCCAAAATTTTGACCACCAAGAAGGAATAACAAAAATCTCTAGAGAGATACAAGTCGAAACCAAGTGATGACTCTAAATGAATTCACATCACTTCTATTTATACACTTCTAATGAGTTTGATTTAGCTACTTGGGACTACATTAGCCCCTAAAATAAAAATAGTGTGCAAATAACTAAATTTTGGTGACAAGCCCACCAAACTAGCTCATAAACAAAATAATAAGCCTGTTAAGAGGTCGAATGATCAATAATACATGTTGTTGGGCCTTCTAAGAAGTCTGATGAAGTCCATAAGTGCGATAATGATGAATAGGACTCCTAAAAGTAGTGGACAAGGGCTTGGCCCCTTGTTCTCCAAATAATAAAACTGTGGTGCTCCCAATGGGTGTGGGGACACATGAGTAAACTCATGGGTCTCCAAAGGCGAGCGTGGAAGGTGCATCTCCCTTGTCCAATAGGTGAATCTCGAGCAATCTATAAACATCTCTGGGGATCCATGGAATGCTGTCTACTGCTTGTGGAGGCCCATGGCTCTTTACACACACCCTACATGTGCCAATGTAACCCTCTGAAGTGTTAGGACCCCATATAGGGAGACCGAACCCAAAATGGAGACCATGTGCAATCTTGTATAAGATCCAATGCATCCCCTAGCCTTCTAGTACAACCAGTTATTTAAAGGAATCGAGTTGATGAGCTTACAAACGATGGACAATAGGTGGGAACTTAATAATGGCATGCCCTACCATAGTGGGCTTTGGCATGTGCTAATGTCTCCAAGCTCCAAAGGGGGTTAACCAAGTATCCTATTAGGTAGTTTCTACCTTTAGAGAAGATAGTATGTCCAAGGTACATCCCTTAAAGGGTGGTGGCATGTGATAAAGAGATGAATGAGGTAGGGAATGAAAGGGGCAGCCTTGGGCCACATGTTGGGGTACAAGGTTAGCTAATAAAAAGGAATCCCACACTTGCATATATAATATATAGGAGGGAGGAATCGTGGTATATGAGGTGCCTCGACCTTGATTTTTCCACACTTCTTTATATGCCTTTTGCATTTTATGATTTTTCTTTAATTTACTGCTTGGGACTCAAGGGATAAGAGCATGATGTGTAAGATATAGAAGTGGATACTTCCTATAAGGTATGGAGGTTCATTTCCTACCAGGGGTTAGGACAATCATGGGTTCTAGAATGATAAAGGAGGCTCATCTAGGGCCTATAGGAACTAGGGTGATGGCCATGGGTATGGGGTAGAGCTCATGCATTGGCTTTTGGCCACATGCTAAATGTGTTTATCACGACCATCTTTTGTATTTTGTGGTACATCTTCCTGTTGAATGTGGCCTGTTACCCACCATTTTGTGGGTAATATCCCTAGGAAATAATATATATATATATATATATATATATGTATATATATATATATATAATATATATATAATATATTATATTATTTATATATATATATATATATATAATATATATTTGTTGCAAGATGGTCTTCAACCGGCAACCAGTGGCCCCTTGTAGCTACCAGCTAACTCGTTGTGCCTTTTCTGCGCCACCTGAGCCAATCATGCGGTCCCTATTCCATCTGCCATGATCATATATTTGAAGGTGGGCCTCTCGAACCTAAAGGTATGCCTTGTCATTTGGTAATTGAGTGTTGTATTTTGCTTGTCATGGACACTTATGGGCATGGATTAATGGGGGGGATTTAGAGGAAAGAATGGGCTAGGTATGTGCTTTTGTCCCCTAGACCCCTTTTAAGAATTAGCCTTGGATTCTAGTCTCGTGGGATCTATTTCATTGACCATTTGGCTTTAGGGATTGTATTTCATGGGAATCCCTGATTTTGGTTGTGTGGTCCCACACCCTTCTTCTCTTGTATTACCCGCTTTCCACTCATTATTACCCCATTAATCATTTCTCCTGACCGGGTCCACATTCCTCCGTTAGGTCCACATATGGTTAGCTTGCCAGGACAAACACA
The DNA here is from genome assembly GCA_000404065.3 of Pinus taeda. Taxonomy (NCBI): domain Eukaryota; kingdom Viridiplantae; phylum Streptophyta; class Pinopsida; order Pinales; family Pinaceae; genus Pinus; species Pinus taeda. Next base: position 537,712 of record APFE031625391.1, on the reverse strand, counting down.
TTTAACAAGTGGGAAAAATCCAATACATGAGCTCTACCCCATCCTCATGGCCATCACCTTGGTTCCTACAGGTTCTATGAACCTCCTCCATCATATAGGAACCCATGATTGTCCCAACCCTTGGTGGGAAATGAACTACCCTACCTTGAAAGGGGGTATTCACTACTGTATCTTAGACACCATGCTCTTACCCCTTTAGCCCCGAGAAATTAATCAAAGAAAGTCATAAAATGGCAAAAGGAATATAAAGAAGGGCGGGAAAATCAAGGTCAGGGTATTCCTTGATAAGCCATTCCTTTTGCACATTGAAGTATAAAAGTTGCAAGGTTGCTTCTTCTTGACCTATAAAGGCTAGCGAAGTGATCTTGAGGCCTCCTTGACAGGGACCAAGAAATCTCACTCATAGTCATCATAGATTCCATTCTACCAAAGATTAAGGCACTGATCTACCAAGGGTGGTCACTAAGAATCATATTCTTTCACCTCCTTCTAGGTCTAGCCAAGTTATGGTACTGAGGGCATCAATTTCCCGACAAGCTAGCCACCAAAAAAGTTCATCTCCTAGGGTCTCGTGCGTTGACGTTTCCTGAAGCTCTCCAATTTTGAAGCCATTCCAACAGTGGAATTGGGAGAAAAGCCAAGACCTAGCTCCGAGATCAAAACTCGCCTTGCCATCCCCATGGCTAGTAACTTAGGGTCAAAACAACATCTACAAGTGAAAATCCTTTCTTTGATCCTTTCCCCACCTTTGTCTAGGGTAAGAATATCACTGGTTGCTACATTCTTTCCTCATACCCTAGACTGGGTCCACTTGGCCCCGCGTGGTCCCGCTCCTCCAAAAGATCATTCTTCAAGAACCATCTGGGATACCAATTCCAAAAAGGATTTTAGGGAATTGGGAACTCCTTCACAAGTCTTATCCCATAAACCTAACCCTCAAATCCTCTCTTCCTTTCCTTAGAATACATAGTACCTTGCTTAGAAAGCAAGTAAGCTCCATCCTTCAAACTCTTCTGGGAAAGGGTTTATTTGGGTCACTCATATCCATTTAATTATCGTTCATTGGTGATTCCATACATATCGGGTCTCCTCCAATCGGTGAAAGTTTGTAAATAGAATGGAACCTTAGTAGAGGTGACAGTGGGCTAAGTCTCCATTTGTTGCCTTTGGCCTAATATTTGCCCTTTAGGGATCCCCCGTAGGTCCCCCGCTAGTTTGAGCGGTAACATCTTGGCACCGTTTCCAGGGACGCGAAACATGTGTTTTGTTCCCCATACGACATATTGACATATCATTATTAGCGACTCCATTGGAAGAATGAAGCCCTAGTTCTTCATTGAACTTTAAAGTCGATGCTTGTTGGGTGAAGAAAGCATTTTTCTAGGCATCTTTAATTTCTCCCTGGCGACTCCTACAGACGTTTCATGTATACCTCAAATAGGTTGTCAATCTTTTGTGAATTCCACGCCTTGGACATTGGAAGCATCCCTGGACATCCTAATCATGTCGCAGGAAGGATGGTACGTGGGGTGCCCGTGTTTGATGGTGATTTGGTCTCTGTAATTAACCACGTAGAAAGATTTAATGTGCATGCTTCAAGAGAGAAGGTTGTCCACCAAGATGTCCTTATGTTGTTGTTCATGGGGTCGCTTGATGGTCATAAGTCATGGCTGCATAATCAGGAACCTAGGAGCATTTCATCTATCGAAGAGTTTGTTGCGCGTTTTCTTAGAGATTCTCAAGTACACCTTGCATTAAGCATCCAAGAGGAAGCTTTCATCAAGCATCATCAAGACATTATTAATCTAGGTAATGAGCAAGAAGATGAGTTGTCCTTGAGTCCACATGATGAAAATGATGATTTTGAGGACACATGCATTGGAAAGGATGAATTTATGGAAAGTTAATGTGAGACCAACCCTACCTTTCTCAAGGATATTACTCCCGATGAATCCTTTATTGAAAACCTTGAGGGAGATGATCCCATTAGCCCCTTGAAAGATGACATTGAAGATTATTTCCACATTGAAAAGGAGAAATCGAAAATTGTTGGTCCTCGATTTGATTGTGCTCCCATTTATGACACCGACAAGGAGGATGAGGATGATATTGGTCTTCCCTTCCCCTCAAGCACTATTTATGCTGACATACCCATTGATACCCTGGGGAAGGAGAACCTTCATTTTCCTTCGCATAAATAGGGGCAATTGGACGCGGTCAACTTTCCTTTTAAGAGAGACCCGCTCTTTGATACTAAGGAAATTGATAAGGCTCCCACTTCTCCAGAGTGATTTTATGTTGAAATCACTTGAGCCTTTAGATTATGACTTTGGGAAAGCACAACTCGTTGAATGCAATATTTCTTTCTCCCTTTTTCCTATTGGTCATCATCTTGAGTCTTCGTCAAGTGATTCTCTCATCCCTAGTCATATGATGTCAAGTAGCTGTGAGCCCTTCCCTCCATTGGAGTATAATGTCAAGGATAAGCCCTTCATCGATTATACTTTTCCTCCTTGGACACACCTTCAGGGTTTTGATCACTCCATAGTCTCCCCTCTCTAGTGTAATGATCATGTGTAATCTACTTGTGTTTCTCCATGTTGTCGGCCTCCCTTTCCCACTAATCATAACCCAATAAAGGCCATAAGCCATGGCGTAAATAATAAGGAAAATGGTGGAAGTGATATGCACGAGGCTGCCATCCATAAAAAGTTCATGGGCTTGGTTATTGACATATTTATATTTTGGTTGCAAGAAAAGATCTCACAGACTAGATTACATCCTTTTTCTCACCTCTTTTCACATAATCATCCATGTGTGGGCATCATATTTTCCCGGCTCCCGCCCACAACATCCTCCATGTGTTTGGATTTGCATTCACTTTGGGATTAGATATATGAGTAGTCATACTGGCATGCATATGTATATCGATATGATGATATGTTGGTTGCACTGGCTTTATGATTATAGTTAGCATTAACATTGTAACATGCATGTTAGGGTAGGATGCATTGCATGTTGATTTTTTCATTAGAACTAAAATCATATGATATTTCTCATGATAGATAGATGCATATTTGCATATTTTAGTTTTTGTTGATTTTATGGCCTAACATATAGCATGTGTGATCATGAGGCACTGCGAAAGCATGCTACCACGTGCTTTTCATTTATCATATGTGCAGGTGACAGGTCTACGGTAACCAAGAGATTGCTGGAGTTCTCGTGACCTCCCATTCGAGTAGTTTCACCCACTTCTTCAAGAGATCACGTCCCAATTGGAGCCAGATGTTACCCACCATTTTGTGGGTAGCATCCCTAGGAGAAAATTTTTCGCCAATGGTTCTCAACCGACAACCAGTAGCCCCTTGCAACTACTAGCTAGCTCATTGTGCCTTTTCTTTGCCACTTGAGCCAACCATGTGGTCCCTCACCCATTTGCCATGATCGTATGTTTGAAGGTGGGCGAACCTAAATGTATGCCTTGTCATTTGGTAATTGAGTATTGTAGTTTGCCTATCATGGACACTTATGGGCATGGATTAATGGGGGGATTCAGCAGAAAGAATGGGCTAGGTCTGTGCTTTTCTCCCCTAGACCCCTATTAAAAATTAACCTTGGATTCTAGTCCCGTGGGATCTCTTTTACGACCATTTGGCTATAGGGATGGTATTTCATGGGAAACCCTGATTTTAGTTGCGTGGTCCTGCTCCCTTATCTACTTATATTACCCTCTTTCCACTTATTATTACCCCATTCATCATTTCTCCCGCCTAGGTTCACATTTCTCTATTGGGTACACATAAGTTTAGCTTGCCCCTTCTCCTTGCCCACACCTTGGGTCATGGCCTGGAATGAACCCCAAAGGTTGATGCAAGATAAACACATTTAGCAGGTGGGAAAAAGCCAATACATGAGCTCTACCCCATCTTCATGGCCATCACCCTGGTTCTTATAGGTTCTATGAACCTCCTTCATCATATAGGGACCCATGATTGCCCCAACCCCTAGTGGGCAATGAACTGCCCTACCTTTAAAGGGGGTATTCACTGCTATATGTTATACATCATGTTCTTACCCCTTGAGCCTCAAATAGTTAAATCAAAGAAAATCATAAAAATACAAAAGGAATATAAAGAAAGGTGGAAAAATCAAGTCTGTGGCACCTTATGTACCACGACTGCTCCCTCCTATACATTATAAACCCAAGTGTGGGCTTCCCTCTTATTAGCTACACTTGTACCCCACTATGTGACCCAAGGCTGCTCCTTCTCATCCCCTACTTCATTCACCTATCTGTCACATGCCACCACCTTTTGAAGGATATACTTTGAATATATTATCCCCTTTAGAAGTAGAAACCACTTAATGAGATTCTTGGTTAACCCCATTTGGAGTTTAGGAGACATTAGCACATTCTGAAGCCCATTATGGAATGGCGAGCCATTATGAAGTCCCCACTTGTGGTTCATGATTGGTAAGCTCATTTACTCGATTTCTCTAATGACTTGTTGTACTGGAAGGCTAGGGGACGCATTGGATCTTATGCAGGATTGCAGATGGTCTCGATCTTGGGTTTAGTCTCCTTATACAGGGTTCTAATCCTCCAGAGGGCTACATTGACACATGTAGGGTCTGCGTTGGATAGCACTCCATGGATACTCACAACCATTCAAAGATTGGTCGTGGTTCACTTGTTGGATGATGAAGATGCACCTAATCCATCATGCCCAACTGACCCCAAATTTGCACCATACACTTGGCAAATGATCCAGGGCTTGCACGATGATGTGGCATCATGTACACCATCATCCTAGCCCTTACAGGCGATCTATAGGCATCTTCGATTTGTTTGGAGACCCATGAGGACACTTGTGTGCCCCCATATGTCATTTGGAGAACCACATGTTATTGCATGGGGCCAACCCTTTGTCCATTGCTTTTGAGGGTCCTACTCTGCATTATGGCACCCATGGACCTCATTAGGCCTATTAGAGGGCCCTATGACATGCGTAGAATATTACTTGGCCTCTTGAGAGGCTTATTCTTTCATTTATGAGCTAGTTTGGTGGGTTTGTCACCAAAAGTTGGATTATTAGAACATTATTTTATTTTTGGGGCTTATGTAGGCCAAGGAGGCTAATTCGAACTCCTCATTGGTGTATAAATATAAATGAGATGAGTTCATTTTCTCATCATCACTTTGTTTTGGGATTATTTTCTCTCTCTTGAGATTTTTGCACTTTTTCTAGAGGATGAATTGGAACTTTATGGATTGTTGATTTGGGGTAGCATCGGATGTGCTCTAGGCTAAGTTACCGGATCCGGCTCTCTAGGTTACAGGATCCACGGATCCACGGATCTGATCCGGATTCGGATCCGGATCCGCCTAAATACGTCCAAGAACCGGCACGTGGCGTATTAATGTTTGCTAGAAACGGCTGTTCAAATCTGGAAACGGATCCCGTGTCATTTTTCCGGATTTCTAAGTTTTTTGCCATGCTATTTTCGATCTTCGAACAAAACTTTAATTTAAAAACCTCCGATATAATTTAGACACCCCCAATGTCCCAATATATTAAACACTCCGATAATTATTTAACCTTGGCATTATATTAAAGCATCAAAACCTCATACCTTTTGGGTATCGAAGCATCATTTAAAAAAACTTACGATATACAATAGTTTCGATATCCGATACTTCGACGATTTAATATTTCCAATATCTGATAATTTGACGATTTAATAAACTATGCATTAATGAACAAAATGTAATTAAAATAGACCTATATCTAACTTAGACCTATATTTTGATTTAATATATTTGGGATTTTAAACATATATATTATATATATATATATATATATATATATATAATTTTTTTTTTTTTTTCTAATTTTATTAATTAATTTAAACTAAAACTATATATAAAATTTATACAATTCAATATATATATATATATATTATATATATTATATAATATATATATATATATATAATATATATATATATATTTTAATTTTAGTTTCGTCTTAATAGACCTTAAAATATAGGTACGTATTTAATTTATTGCTTTTATTTATAATTTAGTTTTGACTTATAGATTGGAATTTGAACATAAATTTTTTATTTTAATATATATTTTTTTCTAATTTTTATTAATTAATTTAAAATTTAAAATGATATATAAAATTTATACAAATTTAAATATACATATAGATATATAGATATAATTTTAAATTTAGTTTTGTCTTAATAATCTTAAAATATAGATATACTAGTGCATAATATAATTTTTTTAAATGATTAAGACAAAAAAAGGTTATAGAGAAGTAATTGAGGTATGCATTTTAACATTTTGATATGTCAAGTCAAAAATATATTAAGAAGTATATATTTTGTGTCTATTATTAATTTTATTATATTTTTTAATATTATTATATTTTTTGTACTTGCCGTATCTTTGCCGTATCCGGATCCTGGATTTTCAAAAAACTAGCGAATCCGGATCCGGATCCGTATCCGTATCCGTATCCGTATCCGAATCCTGGTAACTTAGGCTCTAGGTCTCAAATTTTGCAGGGAGGCTTGGACACATGCATACCAAAGAACCCAGAAAATGTTATGGGAAATTCCACCGAGAGACTATTTTATTAAAATAATTAATATTTTTAATGGAGTTCCTAAGTCTAAACTTAGGAAAATTAAAATATTAATGGGTATTAATCTAATTGTGGGTGTAACTTCTAGAAGAAGACGAAGATCAAGCCAAAAACGATCTGAGCCTTTGATTAGGAGTTAATCTAGGTTGTCGGTTGTCCAACAAAAAGATATAAGAGGGGGTTTGAGGGTCATTTGGAAAATACACAGGGAGAGCAAGACTCAAGAGATCGGATTTCTGAAGTGAGAAGTTCTCAGGAGGAAGTTCGATTGAGGAGATTTTTTGCAGTTGAGGGCCAGGAATAACATCTAGAGAGAGATTTTCTTAGTCGGAGAATCATTAATAGAGAAAGGCAGAGAGTGATCTAGTAGCCCACACACAGATGTTGACGTAGGGCCACGAAGGGTCACGCAGGGGCAACACATAGGGTGAGAGAGAGTGTCCGAGATTTTGTTGGGCAGAGTTGGTTTCAGAAGCTGGGAGCCGAGGTGTTAGACCGGGAGGCTGAGAAATGAGACTTCGAACAACAAATCGATCAGCGAACTGTGTGATGCAGTGCATAGAGAGGTTGATGCAGTGATTGTGTCAGGACCGCGTAGAGGAAGCGTAGGGCCTGCTAGAGGCACTTCATCTAGTATCCGGATCAACTAGAATTTTCTCATCGATTGTGTGAGGTAATCTCACAAATCTTTTTGCCAGTATTTCTCTCTGTAATTGAATAACTCAAGAGGTATTTAGAGATGTATTGAGAATTTGCTATTGCTTAATAATAATAAACCCTAAGATCTGTTGCACTGGTTTTTCCGCATTGGGTTTTTCTAGGGACATTTGTTGTCCAAAAATAATAGTGTCTATCGTGTTTTATTTTCTTTTTTGCTCAGTATCTGGTTTCCGCTTATAATTTAATTAAGTGAAGGCTGCAATGTATGGATCACGATATTTTCCGTAGGGAACTGCAAGTAATTTGTTTAAAGGAATTTAACAAATAGGAGTAATATCATCAGTCGCTGTAGTAGGGGTTCATGTTGAGGAATTTTTAGATGGATGAATTTTGATGTGTGGATATTGGTTTATCTTCTCTTGGAGCTTCTCTCTTGTCAATTGTGAATGGTTGGATATATTCTGTTACATGTATGTATATATGCTTTTAATGTTTTTCTTGTTTACTTTTGTCATATACGTTGGACTAGGATTTTCGTTGTTCTAGGGCCAATTGTTGCATGCATTTACTGCTTAGAATTGTGGAATTTGTCTCTATTATAGCATCTCTCAATGTATGGGTCATGTAATATGGGCGAAATCTCCTAGGGGTAATTCTATCAATGAATTTGACCTTGATAAGCCATTCATTTTGCACATCAAAGTATAAAAGTCGCAAGGTTGCTTTTTCTTGACCGAGAAAGGCTAGCGAAGTGATCTTGAGGCCTCTTGACGGGGAACCAAGAAATCCTACTCATATTCATCATAGACTCCATTCTCCCAAAGATTAAGACATTGATCTTCCAAGGGTCGCCACTAAGAATCATATTCTTTCACCTTCTTCCAGGTCTTGCCAAGTTTGGGTACCTAGGGCATCAATTTCCCGACAAGCTAGTCACCAAGAAAGTTCAATCTCCTAAGGTCTCTTGTGTTGGCCTTTCTTCAAACTCTCCTCCAATTTTGAATTCATTCCGACGGTGGAATTGGGAGAAAAGCCAAGCCCTAGCTCTGGGATCAAAACTTTCCTTGCCATCCCCAAGGCTAGTACCTCATAGGGTCAAAACAACATCTCCAAGTGAAAATTATTTTTTTGATCTTTTGCCCACCTTTGTCTAGGGTAAGAATACCATTGGTTGATACATTCTTTCCTCATACCTTAGACTGGGTCCACTTGGCTCCGTGTGGTCTCGCTCCTCTGAAAGATCATTCTTCAAGAACCACTCGGGATACCAATTCTAACAAGCATTTTAGGGATTTGGGAACTCCTTCACAAGTCTTATCCCATAAATAGAACCCTCAAATCCTCTCTTCCTTTCCCTAGAATACATAGTACCTTGCTTAGAAAGCAAGCAAGCTCCATCCTTCAAACTCTTCTGGGAAAGGGTTTATTTGGGTCACTCATATCCATCGACTTATCTTTAATTGGTGACTCCATACATACCGGGTCTCCTCCCATTGGTGAAATTCCCTAAATAGAACGAATCCTAGCTGAGGTGATAGCGGGCTACTTTGAGCAATAACATGGCCAATTATGCTTTTACCTTTCTTTTCAGCTGCATCAACCTTTGGGGGATCAATCCAGGCCCTGACCCAAGGTGTGGGCAAGGGGAAGGGGAGGCCAACCCTATGTGGACCCAGTGGGGAAATGTGGACCTAGGTGGGAAGATAATGAATGGAAGGGGAGTAATGTATGTGGATGAGGGAGTGAGACCACGCGAGGTTTCCCATGTAGTACCACACTAAAACCCAAAGGTCAATAAAAGAGATCCCATAGGACTAAGATCCAAGGTTAACATCCAAAAGAGGTCTAGGGACAAGAGTACAAACCTACCGCACTCTTTCCGCCCAATCCCCTCATTAATCCTTGCCCAAAAGTGTCCATGGTAAGCTAACTACAATACTCAATTACCAAATAACAAGGCATACCTTTAGGTTCGGGAGGCCCACCTTCAAACATATGATCATAACAGATGGGTGAGGGATCACATGGCTAGCTCAGGAGGCTGAGAAATGGCACAACGAGCTAGTTGGAGGCTGCAAGGGGCTGTCAACTGAGGACCATCTTGGCGAAAAATGTTCTCCTAGGGATATACCCCCATGGTAAGGTGAGAGAACAAAATTACAGTGAAAATTTGTCAGTCTTCCTAATCACCCTTTATCCATATGAAATGCCCAAGACAAACAAGTATAATCACCCGATTGCAAAATGGTCAAAGCATCTTTTGAATAGCAACCCACCTTCATCCAAGGGCGAATGCTAGATGGTGAGAGGTGCATCACCGATGCAAATGGCAGAGGCACATGGCATATCATCATCAAATAGTGGTTGTCAGGGGTTGTTGGCTCTCCAGTTGGTTGTCAACCCTCCTTGGATTATCGGGATCTCCTTGCTTCTATTATGAATAAAATATAGATATAAATAATGTAAATATAAATAATAATGACACATCATGAATAATGATTAATTAGTAATATGTTAATGAAGAGGTATGTCTGTGAGGACATAATTGTTGGTGAAGAGGTACCTGCCTAGGGTATATCAGCAAACCCTCATTCCCATTTGTACATCATTATCATTCATACATTTTAATACATATTATTGTATCTTCAATGGAGATCTTCATATTCCAAATTTTCTGGAGTATTTAACTTTTGAAGTATACCAACTTTGTTCATTACATTGGCATCAGAGCTTTTCAATCCTTTGGCCGCTCAATTGTTGCATAAGAACCTCGTTCTCCGATCTAGGTATTTGGCCGTCGAAATCCGTCAACTTCGTTGCAGTTGAAGCGTTTCGCTACAAGCTTTTGAAGGTTCTCCATTTTCTCCACTAGGCCCTTGGCCATTAAGGAAAAAAGAAAAGACAATTAGAGATATATTAATTTAAAAAAACAAATTATATTAAAAAAAAGAAAAGAAAAGAAGAAACAAAAGTAAAAAAATAAAAAATTATAACAAAGGGGTAAAAAATATATTAAAAAATATATAAAAAAATTAATGTAAAAAAATAAGAAAAGGGGGTTTATATCATAGTTTTAAAAATTGGAACCTTTGATTGGACCGGTCCACCAAATAAACTGAGTTTCAAAGTGGGATTGGTCAGATCTCAATGAACTAGTTTTAGAAAAAATACATTAAATAATTAATTCTTAATGAAAAAAACTATTTTTAAGATTTAAAACCATGATTCCAAGCCAATAGAGACAAAATATGCAAAGTTTTCTCATTCATATAACCATGTAAAGGTGAATATATCAAGATGGCACTGAGTGCAATAGGTATCATCGACAAAATACATGAGCAGTGAGGCTCTAAGTGGCCTATAAAGTCGAAAAAAATGCTACAAGCTATGAGGCCATTGGCCTACTACAAGACTACAAGTCTAGAGTCTACACATGATCAATTATCAAATTCATCACCGCTACTAGACACAGGATCATCATTAGGAGCTACATACACATCATCTGGTTTAGACTCTGAGGATGCCTTAGCCACATCCGCAACCTCAGTAGCACTGCCACCAATAACAATAGAAGTGGACCTAATGGAAGCATGAGTTGGTCGAGCTGCACTACTAGTGCCTTCCATTGGTTGTTTGCCTTTCCTTGATGCGGCTACTAATCTTGGTTCTGATGGCGCCACCAAATATAGTTCATCCCCCACTAATGCCATGTCAATATCAAAATCAACATTAAACACAGGGTCTTCAGTCTCCTCCACCCATTTTGATGTTGGGTCAATATCGTCCAACATAATGGGATCTAGATCAAGGATTTTGTTCATCATTTGGTTCTGCCTTAGTCGAAGGTTGTATTGCATGAAGACAAGATCACTTAAGCGTTTTTGTTCCAAACAAGTTCTCTTCTTCGTGTGTATGCGCTAAAAAATAGAGCAATTGTGCTTACAACCTGAAGCACTGCAAGTTTCGCTAAGGACTCTAATTGCAAACTTTTGCAATTAAGGACATTGGCCTCCAAATGACTCCCACCAATGTGCTGCAAAGAAAAAGACATTAATTAGTAACTTAGTTCATTTCATTACTTGTATACAAATTACAAGTATTTATAGATAATTTGAATTGTAAATTTGTAAACAATTTAAGTTGAAAAGAAAAAAATTGGAAATTTGAATTGCTTACTTGGATGATCCACATCTCTCACTATCTTTGCTAGGTTTTTTCCAAAGGTACTAGTTTCCATACTGAAAAGAGTAAGTTGTTTATGTATTTCCAACTGGTTTGCTTTGATAGGGACCATGTGCTCTAAGCAATCAATCAATCAATCCAGCTCTGACCTCCCTATCTTGCAGATCTCCTAGTCATGCTTTATAATGATACTTTGGGTTCAAAAATTAGCCAATTGCATGTATAGGACCGTGGAGTTGATTGTTCCATTTGTTATCAATGATCTCCCATATACGACCATATTTAGCTAACCTATCGTTGTAAGCTACCCGTATCTTCTCCTTTGCCTGATCCATAGCCTCATAAATGTAGCCTGTTACCACTCAAACCAATAGGGGACCTAAAGGGGTTCCCAAGAGGGATACTGCTAGGTTAAGGGCAAATGTGGAGGCTTAGCCCATTGTCACCATAACTAAGTCTCCTTGCTCTTTAAGGATTTTCACCGATGGGAGGAGTCCCGATAGTGTAGGGATTCACTTGTAAAGTATATGTCAATGGATAGGTGAGGAGTGACTCTGAAAACCCTTTCCCAAGGATGGAGTGAAGAACTGAGCTTGCTTGCTCTTTAAGCAAGGGACTTGGTCCACCAGGGATAAGGGGTGAGGATTTGAGGGTTGAGGGAGAAAGGATAGGCATATGAACAAGTTTCTCAATCCCTATAATCCTTGGGAAACTTTGATTCCCAAATGTTCCTTGACAAATAATCTTTATTGGGAAGGGGACAACAAAGGGCCAAATGGACCCAACCCAGGTTCGGGGATGGAATGTAGCAACCAATGATATTCCTATCCTGGACAAGGTGAAGGGAAAGGACCAAACAAGAATAATTTCTTCTGTTGAAGGAAATGTAACTAGGCTAGGTCTTCATAAATGTCATTTTGATATTTGTACTTATTCAAGAAAAGAGAATTTATTTTGTATTATCTGTCAATGAGTTTCTTGCTCATTGAAAATAGGTCTAGCACATTTTGAAGTGCTTCTAGAGAGTCAAAGTCAAAATGTAATTATGATAAGACCATTATGATAAGACCCTTTGAGGGCATGTTACATCATGTATGACATCATACAAGGTCAAGGAACACCTCCAAGCATGGTCAAATCTCACCTAGCATCAACGTGGTCTCCAAGTAGCAAAACGATGGGTAAAAATTGAATTATAGTGCAAACTGTAAGTCGGCCTTAAAAACAGTCGAGTCGGCCTAAAGAGAAGGGTCAAACCTCTATTTATAGAGGTTGTCCACTCCTCATTCAATGTGGTATCTCACTCTGAAATCTGCGAGGGTACAAGGAAGAAAAGAAGGTCAACGAAGGAGGAAAAGAAGTCTTGTAAGGGAAACGAATGAAAGGAGAAACGAAGGCTGTCTATAGGGTGAACCTACAACCACACGTGCAAAGGGAAAGGGTCTCTCTGCTGCTATAGGAGCAGAAAAGTGTAGGTCATTATATCACAATATTTTTGGGTGCATATTAGGCCTACAAGGCCTCTCTCATCAGCGAGGAAGGAAGAAGGGTCAATGAGAATAAAAGGACTATTCTAGGGCTCTTGTTCACACGTGCAACAAGACAACACTTATAGATTTTATAACAGTTTAAGGCAGCAACATGAATAGCCTCATTTAGATGTATACCTAGGTCTACAAGTTATACAAAGGAAAGCAAAGGAGCCTCTATCTATAGCGAAGTAAAGAAGCCCTAATATTCTAGGGTTTCCTAACCTAATAGACAAAGTGTTGGAAGCCAAAGTGCCGGAAATGACAGTGCAGAAAGAGAAGGAATTCGGCTGATGCTTGGAGGATATCCTAGTCAAGGGTCTAGTGTTTGGTAGTTGTTCAAATAAGAAGCTTCAATAAGAGAAACCTTACAAAGGGTTTTGCTCCCAAGAGTGGAGAGTGGTTTTCCTTGGCAAAGAGCCAAATTCTGTGTTCTTGTTAATTTTGTTTTGGTAGCAGTTTGATGAAACACACATTAATAAGAAGAAGAAGATAAAGTGTAAAAGTGCATCACAAATTGTTATCAAGTCTCGGAGAATCATCACAACACTACTGTGCCCTAGATTCTCTAACATCTTCAAAAGGTTTAATTGATCCTATTGAGGTCTAGCCTAGGCCCAATTCGATATTAGAGCTAGGGCTTGAGATTCCCGGAGATTCCATCATTAGAATTGCCTCAAATTTGGAGAAGAGGGAGGGGACACACCAACACAGCAGCCTATAGGTGATCGAATTTTTTCCTTGGGTTAATTCCCGGGAAATTGATGCCCTAGGTGACTTAATGGGGCTAGACTTGGTGAAAAGGGGAAAATGGTTAAAAGAGGGTTGAAATGATCACCCTTTTTGAGGGATCAGTGCCTAGTTCACCTAGGGATATGGAGTCAAGGATAATGAAGAGTAAGAACTTGGTTTCTTGATCAAGGAGGCCCAGAAAGTCAACTTCGTCCAATGTTAAGAGAAAGAAAAGAAAAATGACCTTCAAACATTTATACTTTAAAGAAAATGATGCAAGCTTCTCGAGATAAATAAATCTCAAGGACATTTCATTCATATAACATGGGCCCTTGCATTAAATTAGCTAAAAACATGTTCAATTCCACATTTCAATAATGCAACAACTAGCCCTAATTTTAGCAGTATATAACAATAAGAATAATAACATCAAAATTTACTTACAACGTTATAGAGTATATCCAACCAACATTTCGTCTGCTCAATAAAGCGCCAAGATAAGAGAAATAGCCCAAATCCATACATCAAAATTCGTCCATCTCCAAAAATGTCCACCAAGGAAAAAGTGTAAAAATTCTCTATGATAAGAGAGATCCCAAGTTAAGTGATGATACAAATGAATGCTTCTAACATCAATATATAGCCTCCTAAGGAGTTCGAATTAGCCTATGGGCCCCTAATGATAAAATAATGTGCAAATAATAACTCCTAATGGTGACAAGCCCACCGTACTAGCTCATAACATAAAAGCAAGCCTCACAAGGGGCCAAATAATGATGTATGCATGTCGCAGGGCCCTCCAAAGGCTCAACAACATCCTAAAGTACCATATTGAGGAATAAATTCCTTGGAATATGATGGACAAGGGGACGACCCATTGTTCTCCAAGTAGTAGATCTGTGGTGCTCTCAGTGGGTTTGAGGGCACATCAATGAGCCCGTGGGTCTCCATCTGAATTGGAGATGTTTGTAGATCCTCTTCAAGGGTCCAAGTGGTGGAATGAATGCTGCCATGACATCGTACAAGTCCTAGGACACTTGCTAAGAGTGTGGGGCTCCTGTGGGGGCCTGCTGAGCACAATATACCAAGCATATCACCATCATCCCAAAAGTGGATTGCTAGTAGTCTCTGAACATCCATGAAGATCTGTGGAGTGTTTTCTGCTGCTGTGGAGGCCCATGGCTTTCTATGCACACCTTACATGTGCCAATGTAGACCTCCCGGTTTAAGATCCCATATAGGGAGACCAAACCCAAATGGAAACCACCGATAATCCTGCATAAGATCCAATGTGTCCGCTAAGCTTCGAGTACAACCAATCATTAAAATAATCAGGTAAATGAGCTTACAAATCATGGATAACAAAGTGGGCACTTCATAATGGCATGCCCTTTTGTAGTGGGCTTTGGCATGTGCTAGTGTCTACAAACTCCAAAGGGGGTTAGCCAAGCACCTTATTAGGTGGTTTCAACCCTTAAAGGGGATAATATGTCCAAGGTACATCCCTCTAATGGGGGTGGCAAGTGACAAATAAGTGGAATAGAACAGGGGATGAGATGAGCAATCCTGGGCCACATAGTGGGGCATAGGGGTAGCTAGATAAGGGGAAGCTCACACATGGGTATATAATGTGTAGGAGGGAGCAATCGTGGTACATGAGGTGCCCAACCTTGATTTTTCCACCCTTGTGTATATGCCTTTTTCCTTTTATGAATTTCTTTAATTAACTGCTCAAGGCTCAAAGGACAAGAGCATTATATGTAAGATATAGCAATGATTACCCCCTTTTAGGTAGGGCAGTTCATTGCCCTCCAGGGGTTGGGACAATCATGGATTCTTGAATGATTAAGGAGGCTCATCTAGGGCTTATGGAACCAGGGTGATCGCCATGGATTGGGGTAGAGCTCATCCATTGGCTTTTGCCCACGTGCTGATTATTTTGTTTTGACCATATTTTGCATTTTGTGGTACAATTTTCTGTTAAATGTGGACAATTATGATTTTCACTTTTTCTTTTAATTGCTTCAACTTTCGGGGAATCATTCTAGGCTTGACCCAAGGTGGGGGCAGGCGGATAGGGAGGCTAGCCCTATGTGGACCCAGGTGGGAGAAAAGATGAATGGGGGTATAATGAGTGGAAAGGGAGTAATATGTGTGGGTAAAGGAGTGGGACCATGCACCCAAAGTCGGGGTTTCCAAAGTATTACCACCCTAGAACCACATGGTCAATAAAGGGGATCCCACAGGACTAAGATCCAAGGGTAACAACCAAAAGAGATCAAGGGGACAAGATCACAAACTAAGCCCACTCTTTCCGATAAATCCCTGCATCAATCCATACCCAAAAGTATCTATGATAAGTTAACTCAATACTCAATTACCAAATGACACGACATACCTTTAGATTCGGGAGGCCCACCTTCAAACATGCAATCAATACAGGTGGGTGAGGGACCACATGGCTAGCTCAGGTGGTAGAGACATGGCACAATGAGCTAGTAGGAGGCATCAAGGGGTTGTTTGCTGAGGCTCATCATGGAGAAAAAATTCTCTTGGGGATATTACCCGCAAAGTGGTGGGTAATATAGCCCATGGCCAATTTTTCGCCATCCACCATCCTTAGCACCTTAACAAGGGGCTCGGTAATTTTCACAAACTTTCTAGACCTTTGGCAAAAATAATTGTCAAGAACTTTATTTTTGGTGTCTTAGCCATCTTGTCTACGAGCCCACCAAGATTTAGTCCAATCATCACAAGAAAACATTTTCTGCAGGTTTTTCTGTTGAGAATTGATACATTGCAACGTGAGAAAGCAATTTGCAAATTTCTTAATTATGTGCCTAACAAGCTCTTTGCCCCCAATGTTTTTCCTCATTACGCTCAATACCCGGGAGTGGTTGTAAATGTATTTTGTAATGCACTTGGCATGCTTTACAATGGTTTTTACCCACTCCACTTTTGCGTATGTCCTCAAGCATGAGGTCTATGTAATGTGCAACACATGGAGTCCAAAATATGGTCCTATATTTGGACTCAAGCATCTTTCCAATAAGAAGTTACTTTGGGGCATTATTTGTGATGACCTGCACAACATTCTGCTCCCCCATTTCTTGAATAATGTCATTCAAAAGCTCAAATAGAAGGGTTGCATCCTTCACCTTATCAGATGCATCAACTGATCACAAAATCATGCTTCCTTGCGGGCAAGCAACAAGGAAATTAATGATAGTGCGGTTCTTTTCATTGGTTCATCCATTTGGCATAATGGAATCGTTGAAGAAAGTGTAACTAGGTTCGGTCTTCATAATGACATGATCTTTGTAAATGATGAAATGAAAGAAATACAATTTATTTTGTATGCCTCACTGCATGGGTTTCATGAGCAAGAGGTTTATTTGTTAGTGGCTCCCATTGAGAGCCTTAGGATTTATTAATAAGTCAAAGAGTCAATGTCATGTATGAAGAAGCTCTTCTTGACCCTGTGTTTAAGATATACAAGTCTATAGGAAAGTTTAGAAGCCCTCCAAAGACAAGCATGATCCCTCTTGAAGAAGTCGGCCAACAAGTCGAATTAAATACACTCATGTCGACTCACTTGAAATGACTCATCTCTTCATGAATACAGGTCAGCGCATTATGGATACGAAACCACTATAACTACCCAGCTAGGGTCTGCACAAAAGTACAGAACAAAACTCAGATTATTTGTGATTTTTGGATGGGTATATGAAGTACAAAATTTCAGATGAGTACAGGGGTACAATACTTTGGATGGGTATAGACCAACATCTCTGTAATTTTCAGATGATTACAGTGAGTACAATGTAAAGATCTCGCAAATCTCAAAAGATCTGTGTTCTTTGAATGGGTACTATGAGGTTGAGGATCTTGGTTCTAGGAGAGAATACACTTAGTCTCGACATACTAGACAGTCTCAACATATCTATGATAACGAAGATCTCAATGCAGGTAGAAAACACAGTCACGGTTTTGGTATATTAGTGATGAGAAGATCTCACAGTGACACACTATGTCTCGGCATACTTCTAGATGTAGTGATGATCTCAGTATAGTTTCAATTATGATCTCGGTATAGATATAGTCCTGATTTTGATGGAGACATAGTTACAAGGAGAAGATCTCAATGAATATGTGGCAACAGTGCAACAATAATGATCTCGTTGTTATGATGAATATCTCGGTGAAGGTGGAATAATGATGACCTTGGTGAGGCAGTAGTGATGATGATGATCTCAACAATGATAAAGAAGAGGGTTGGTGTCTTGGTCTTGGAGTGGCCTAATAGTTCAAGGGTCATGGTCTTGGGGCAGAAAGCCAACATCTTGTGTTCTTGTCTCTTTTGTTTTGGTAGCTATTTGATGAACTAAGAAGCCACACTCTAATAATAACGAGTGAAGATTGTGTTAAGAAGAAAAAATTAAAATACCTCACAAATAGCTATCATGGCAAGAAGAATCTCATTAACTTACATTTTCCTAGATTCTTCAATAGGGAGAACTTGTTTTGAGCCATGACTTTCTATACTCAACCAAATATTGATCAATGGAAGAAATCTCTTTTTGCAAAAGAGATCCCCACAAGCCATGCATACTAGGGCCTTTGAAGCCCTTTCCTATAGCTATAACAGAGTCCCACATAGCTTGGTAATAAGGTGAGCGCGCAACATTAAATGGGATATCTGCATCATACCCCCATCTAGCAATGTATTGATAGGAGGTTTCTTTGCATTATTTTTTCCAATGTTGATCCAAAGTGAGTTGACAACTAGGCTGGGAGGAAGTGGGATTAGCATAGGCAATCGTGGCAGAGGATGAGAAATAGCTCTAGATGTTTGTTCTCTTTGTTCCTTTTGATTGTTGGTCAGGAGAAGGAGGAACATAGTGAAAGGGGCCATTGGTGGAAGGGATAGAAGAGGAGTTTTGAATCTCATAATCATCATACCCACTCTCTTTCATGGCTTTTAATAATTTCCTCTTCCTTGCAATTTCATCTTGGATGGCCTTCTCCCTAGCCTTATTCTCCTCAAAATTTTCAAACATGGAAAGTTATTCTGTCCTAACATGACCTAACACTTCATTTGGTGCTTCACATGGCTTTACCTGGCCTCTTGTCCTAGGCAAGTGTTGTTTCAATCTGAGAAAACCCACACCTCTAATAGATTTATGGCAAAATTTGCATATCATTTTTCCATCAATCAAATCACAATGAGCCCATGCATTGTCCTTGGGTTTTGGAGCCATGTTGGCTTGAAATAATTAAAATTTGCAAAGAAATTTGCCATTAAAAAAATTGCAACTAAAAAAATAGAAAACCAAAGATAAATTTAGGAAAAAAAATGCACATTGTAGCCTGCAAAATTTAATAGCATAGAACTAGAGATTTGATAGCATAGAACACATAAAAAAATTTAATACATGGACAACAGTGAAATGAGGAATTTTTCAAGTGAAAATCCTTACCTGGAAATGCAAACTAGCTTCCTTAGCCTCCTCTTGAAGATGCTAACTCTACTGACAACTCTAAAGTATCTCCAAAATAGCTCCAATTCCAACTCCAACTCCAAGCCTTCAAGATGACTACTCTAGCAAAAACTCAACACTCTCCAAGTTCCCAACAAAACTCACAAGAATTCCAAATGAGATGTGTGAGACAAATGAGAGGGGTAAGCTTCTTTTAAAGGCTTGGAGAAGGTGTTTTTGGAGGGAAACAACCCTTATTTTCCCTCTAATACATGCTGGAATCTTCCTAAACCATGTCATTAGGGTCGACTACGGCCTTGGCAGTGAACCGACCTGTTCCGGATGGAACTGGTCATTTTGACCATAAACCAACCGGTTAGGGCCGTTTTTTTTGGTTTTTAGGCGAAATGGAGGCCTGGACCGGGTTTTTCTGCTGGTTTGACCCGAACGACCAATGAATCGGCCAGTTTGACAGGTTTCCGGTTCTAATAGACCGATTTTTAAAACTATGATTTATATAAAGAAAAAAAAAGATTAACAAATATCAAATAAAAGAAAAAAAATAGTAATAAATTATAAATAAAATAATCCCAACCTCCGCATGCAGACTTCTAGCACTGTGGTGTCGTCAGGCTGTCTCTCAGTTGTAGCCCTGCTGGTACCGATGCCATCGAACATAATTCTTCTCTAACCTATCAATTTCCGCCATCTAGTTTTCTTTGCACAACCAACACTATACATTGACATTCACTAATCCGTTGTGGCACACCGCTGTGTTGCATACTGCCAACATTGTGCCTCCACCAAACGTATATTTGCCAACACTCAATTGACCGACCACTGCGAATAGTAGCTAGAGTTGCTCGCTGACGCCCTGACCATTGCCTCCTAAGTCCTGCACCTTCTGCCACACGTTGCTAACTTCATCGCTCAAGTTTGTCTGCCGCCTACAACATTTTAGCTAGCCACTGCAATTTGTGTAACCAACCCATGATAGTGTTATCCTTGTTGCCAACTAACCTTGCAATTGGTGTTGCTGCTCGACATTGCTACAGTTTTAGTGTCGTACCTTCGTAGCCACCATCAATTCTACCCAATGTGGAAAAAGTCGAAGTCGGGATCAATTCGGCAAGGGTCCAAACGTTGAAAAACTCGTCAAAGTCGGGAGTTTTTTGAAAAAGTCGGCAAAATTAAAAAAAACACAAAATTATTCATTTTTTTTTTTTTTTAACATCTAGAGTATCCACAACATCGAATAAATACATTTCCACATAAACATGTAAAGAAAGCTAATATATAATATGTATATGAAGTCTAGTGCTACATCACATATCAAAATAGTGAATTAACTCCTGAATTTTGAGTCCTGTCTGAGTCTCAACTCTCAAGAGTCAAAATATCAACAAAAAATATAA
Source organism: Pinus taeda (assembly GCA_000404065.3). Classification (NCBI taxonomy): domain Eukaryota; kingdom Viridiplantae; phylum Streptophyta; class Pinopsida; order Pinales; family Pinaceae; genus Pinus; species Pinus taeda. The sequence continues at coordinate 517,052 of APFE031625391.1, read as the reverse complement.
TAAATGTATATCATGAGTCATCTAAAAGTCATCAAGTAATCAGTCACCAAGATCCTCTTCCCCTTTTAATTTTTGTTTCCACTAACTGTATTAAGAAATAAGTCATGCATTTATTCAGTAGATTGTAATCTGCTTGGGTAATAAGGTGTTAGGTGGTAGGTCCAATGAAAATTAACAGTGAGTATCACAGTAGATGTGAAAATTAACGCTTGGTGACTCCACGCTGCTTATTTTCTGAGAAAACAGTAGATGTCAGATTACTAACCTAGCCTTGGCATCTATTATTCAAAACTCTTCGAGGTAAAATCCACTTTTGATACATAACATTTCCCCACATTTACAGGGAGTTCACCACTAAAGAAGATTCCCTTTCAAAACGTGCTCTCATTTTAGGAAGATCCTCTCATTGCAGGAAGGATCTTTCTTGTCACACGATTTCACAGGGACTTTGTTCCTGTCTGAAAAATGGGTTCTTTTTTGAGGCACTGGTTTTGTTTTTTATGGACAGGTTGTTGCTGTTTGATCTTCATGACCTCCTCTTCGTTGTTTCTTCTGGAAGCATTCAACAACTGTGACAATGTTTTTGATGGTGTGGGGTTCTTTCTACGGAAGACTGTTGTATGCCTGTCCTTTTGGTACTTTTGTAATCTTTTGAAGGGGCAGTGGCTGTTAGAGTCTGGATCACTGAAACCTTGGAGGCTTAGCCAATTTATACTTTGCTTTCTAACTAGAAATATGAAGTATAAAGATTTGTTTTTCCTTGTAAAACAAAAACATATCCTAACCTCAAAACTAACAGATTACAAATGAGACTGTTATGCTTGCAAGAAGTATGACAAACAATACAATGCAATAACTTGAAAATGCATGGATGGAAGCTTCAATTTACAGTTTTTTCACCTTTGAGCCTCTTTATCTGCGACGTGGAAAGGGAGGCTGATTTTTTGGGTCGACTCCTGATTAAATTGAGAGTATAACAAAAAAACACAATTTTTTCCTTTGTGAAAAAGTCGCCAAAAAGTCGGGGGATTAAATCATTTAGTTGAAAAAATCGTGTTTTTAGGATTAAATTGCGATTTTTTGCAGACTTTTTCAACACTGATTCTACTATATTGTTCTGTTGTTTTCGTTGTTGTATAAGTTCAACCGTACAAGCAAATCGTTGTCACTGTAATTGTTGTTGTATTTGCACAATGACCCTTCTTTCACTAGGCATAATTATTTTTTTTGTTTTGTTTATATAAAGCCTCAATAAATTAAATTACTATTACATTGGTTGTCTACATTCAATTCGTTCGGATATGTTCTTTCAACTGCCAAATTTGTATGGATGCATCTGCAGCCCATTATTAAAAGCAAATTAAAAGTGAAGTGACAAAAAGGTTTAAAGGATATGAATTAATGTTACAAAATAAAATACAAAAAAAATAAAAAAGATAATAAATTATTATATTTCCAAAATATCATAAAAGGGCAACATATAAAAGGAACTCGGATTATTTAAATATAAAAGGAGAAGGTTCTTAATTAAAAAGGAGAGGTATTTTTTTTTATGAGGAAGTTATCTTTATATAAGCTAAAGTGACTAAAAGAGAATATTAAAGTGGTTATTGTATTAATTGAAGAAGTGGGAAAGATATTTATAAGAAGAATTATTGAGGTGAAGTGAATTTTTGAAGAGTAATTATAAAAAGTTATTAATATTTAAATTAAAATATATATATTATATATATATATATATATATATATTATATATATATATTATATATATATATATGAGTTTTGAAGCACAAAAATGAGAAGCTAATAAAAGCATAAGGTTTGTAGAAAAAAGAAAAAAAAAGTGACTAAAGGTGTTAATATTTAAAAGGGACTTATTATATTTGGCAAAGGTAGATTTCTCACGTTAAAACTATAAATTCCTCAGTAAAGTATCATTTAATAAAATTATCAACGAATATAACATGGAGTCTAACTCGGAAATGAAGGCCAAAAAATTCCTAGAGACTTCATATGACTATGCCTCAATGCTATTTAGAATTAAAAGGTCTATTGCGGGAAAAGATGTTACTTTCGCTATCTTGCCTGTTGAAGATAAAAATTATATAAAACCTAAAATGGCAAACCAATTAGTGATTCCCTTGTCAAATATAATTGGAAAAGTAAATTGTTATGACAACAAAAAATATGACACAACCAATTTACAATTAAACATGCATATCACAATTCTCAGTTCAAATCCTATGGAGCGATCAAGGTGACATTATTTTAGGTTTGCCCTGGATGGAAATCCTAGGTTCCCCTCATCTTGAATACGAAAATGAAGTTTTTGACATTTTCATACAAAGAGAGAAAAATAACACTACAAGATGTTACATTAAAGCCGAGTTTAGTAACACCAGAAGACATATAAGATATTTCAAAAGTAATTTTTTCAAGAAGGTAAAAAAACACTACAAAATATGCAAAAAGAAATTGACAAAATCACTGTTGATAGAAGTCCTTTGACTTAAGGACCATGGCGAAAAATTACTAACACAAATTAAGAAGCTTAAGATGGACAAGAACTCAGTGAAAGACAAGTTAGAACATTGTATTCAAAAGGAAGTATCGAAGTCGCCAGTCGTAACAACTCCAGTTGAAGGTAAAGGAATGGATACCGAACCTGTCAATACCACAACTCAAGAAGATGATAAGTTCGCTCAAGGAAAAATGCACTCACATGTTGCAATTTAGAGGATGAAAATTCCAAACAAAGATTTTGCACCTAACTCAACAACTGCGGTATGAGAAGAAAATCAAAAAATTGCCACACCTAATAAGGGAAAGTGAAACCAGAAGAATTCCTTATCGACATCCGAATCACGAGAGTAGACAACTCAATCAAGTTATGCATTTGTATCATTTAGAACATAAACAACAAACTGATGTTCCAAAGAATATTGAAGTAAGCTCAATCTAGTCCTATGATGACAATTTGTTACAAATTTCTAGTAACCAAAAGATTCCACAAAAGATTAATTTAGGATGGTCAGATCCTTCGTCCGTGCGACAATTTTATATATTAGTCTAAGGATCATATCAACTTGTATCAACGAAGATGACAGTTCCAAGATGAGAAGACGTTCGAAACAGAAAAAGAGATCAAGCCTTTTTATCATCAAGCTTTGAGGACAAAGCTTTTTGAAGAGGAAGGCAATGTTATGAATAAAATATAGATATAAATAATGTAAATATAAATAATAATAACACATCATAAATAATGATCAAGTATTAATAAGTTAATGAAGAGGTATGGACATCATTGTTGGTGAAGAGGTACTTGCCTAGGGTATATAACTTATAAGCAGGCCCTCATTCCCATTTGTACATCATTATCATTCATACATTTTAATACATATTCTTGTATTTTCAATGGAGATCTTCATATTCCAAATCTTTTTGAGTATTTAAATTTTGAAGTATACAAACTTTGTTCGTTACAGCTGCCCCCTTCCTTGGATACCGCACAGTTGAGTATCACACTCATTGAGATGCCTCTCTTAGTCTTGTGCTGCTGTATGGTGTCTTCTTGCCCTCCTTGGCCTTGCTTTTATAACATTACATTGAGCTAAATACCTAACCCTAATCACCAAATTTATTGACTTTTGAGATTAGATTTCGTCTCACTTGAGATCAAGGGCTGAGATTAAAACATAATCACTAGAGTAATTTAGTTAAGTTTTCCTAAGTTTACTTTAGCACAATAAGCCAACATAATACTTATGTGGTTTTCCTGTGTCTATCTTAGGCTAAGTTACAAAAACAACTTGCTCACCGAGATGCCTCTATCAGTCTTGTGCTGCTGTATGGTGTCTTCTCCCACTCCTTAGCCTTGTTTTTTATAACATTACATTGAGCTAAATCCCTAATCCTAATCTCCATTGTGATTGATGACTGAGATTAGATCTTGTCTCACTTGAGATCAAGGGCTGAAATTAAAACATAATCACTAAAGAAATTTACTCTACTTTTCCTAAGTTTATTTTAGCTCAATAAGCCAACATAATAATTATGTGCTTTTCCTAAATCTAACTTAGTTTAAGTTACAAAAACAACTTGCTCACGCTTGAACAAGTGTTCTAAGGAGACTTTAGTCAACTTCTGGATGCCTAGACACTTATTCCTGTGCAGAAGTACCCCCCTGAGCTACAAACATCGACAGTTGAAAGACATGCGAGATTCACCCTTTTTTCTTTGAGATCTGCCCTAGGATTTCCCTGGGCACACTTCCGTGGTGCTGGAGTGCTTCCCACAGAATGAGGGGACACATTATAATCCTTAGGAACATGCTCTGGGGCGGAAGGGGATGTGTTCTTTCGAGGTTTCTTCCGGGTTCTGCTTGGGGCATGATTCAGGTGTGGAACAGAGTTAATCCCACGCAGTGTAGTGTTGAACATTATAATTATTAATATTATTATTATTATTTTAGGTGCTTCTGGGCAACATTGTAGCGGCATATATGACAATTTATTACAATGATGCTGTTATGTCTCACAACCAATGGAAACAAGAGTCAAGACATGTCATGAAACCACTCATTGGCTATGATGCCATGACTGTGATGCCATGATGGGGGGTATCTATTCTTCCAAATTCGCCAAGGGACTTGCACCTGGCCCCATCTGACTGGCTAGGTTTATTCTTGATAATAGTTGCACTACAGGCTTGTAGCTGGCAGCCTATCAGGGTCTAAGATATTTGTTCCAGCAGATATTCTATGTACTCCACATTTTCTGTACAAGGATCTTCAGTCTATAGACTTCAGTCTCTTTTCTGCTTCCTGTTCACTTTATTTGGTTTTTTAGATATATGATCCAAGTTTGTGGGATGTGGTAGTGGTTGTTAGTTGGGGTATTTTATGGAAACTTGGTTTCAATGTGCTTTTAAGGTGATTTTTACTGTTCTAATGTTTGCTATTGCCCTCTCTTGGATATCATAATTATTTGCTTGTTTCTTCTACACATATTATATATTTTGGAATTTGACTTTGCTGTGGAGACCATCAAAGAAACGCTTATTTTTAATTAAAGAGTTACAGGCTTTAGCTGTATGGATATATCTTTACAGAATGAATCTAATTGATTTATTTCTACTTTCACTCTTGTCTATCTGTTTCAACTTTCAGTGTTTGTTAAATTTATTTTATATTTTTTAATGATTATCTATTTAGATTTTCTGTATTTATATTCTTCATGTTTTAAAATATTAGGCTCTTATTTCTCTTTTGCACTGCTTTATTTCACATTTTCTGACTACAAATGAATATGAGTGCAGCCGCCCAACTACAATACAAGAGCGGAATTTGGACAATGATGAAGATGAATTTCGTGACAGAGATTATGATATATCAGCAATGACAAATAATTTAGCTGAGGCTTTTCGATATGGAACTGTGGAGAATGAAGATATTGGAGATGTAATGTTTATAGTGCCTTTATCTTATCATTTAGTACTATGTAACTGTGCTTATTTTCATTCAGTTATTCTTAGATTTAGTCTGATGACAATAGGTGGGCTTCTTTCACTGCTGCCTCTGCAGGTACGTGGAACATCTGACAAAGATGATGAGGTATGGGGTACACAAGAATTTATCAGGAATTTTCATTACCTATTCTCTATGCAAGAGGGTCTAAAATAGTGTGCCATTGTCTCCTGAAAGTCTGCTTATTTTTCCCAAAGGCATGGCTTTAAGGTTGCTACCCTAGTGTAGAAATCCTTTCATCGAGGTCTGAGTCTGTGTTATGGAAACCGAGCACATAAAGAAACCAAGAAAACTCGAAAGAGTTATTTCTGTTTAGTGAATAGTGTGAAAACAAAAGTTCTCTTGTATAGGTTGTAATGGTGTCGAGTCAATCCACTTTATGAATGTGGGATAGACCGAGACAGACACCAAAGTGAAATAAAGACATAAAATGCATAAAATAAGCTAAAGTCCAATTGATGTTATTAATGCCCAAGTTTAGTGCCTAATTAACCATTATTAAACTAATATTTACTTTAATACCCTCCCTTCATGGTTAATCTCTTAACTACACCAAACTTATCTTGGATATTAGATATTTTTCACGGCCCAATGGCTTGGTAAGAATGTCTGTAGTTTGATCCTCTGTGAGAGAGTATTGCAGCTCGATAGATCCATCTTCTACAAGCTGTCTGATGAAGTGGTAGTGTATATTAACATGTTTGGTACAGTCATGGATGACTGGACTTTTGGAAAGTTTCATCACCCTTTAATTTTCACATAACAGGGGTGTTTCCTCTGTTTGTTGCATCTGCACATTTGAAATCCTCCTGAGCCAAATTGGCTTCCTTTCTCCTTTCATTTCCCCTCAATATAATTGCTGCTGTTGATGAAAGGGCTACTGCATGCTGCTTCTTGCTGGTCCATGGACCGCACTTGTGCCAAGGCTGAAGACATATACGGAAGTGGATTTTCTATCATCGAACAAAAGCTGCCCAATCTGAATCTGTATACCCACATAGATGAGTCTTTGTTTCTGCTGTACAAAATGCTAAAGTCAAGTGTTCCTTTCACATATGTCAGCACTTACTTTGCTGCAGTCAAGAGCAGCTTCAGTCCGGTGCTCTACTTTTGGTGTTGTCGTGAATCTGGAAATGAAGCTCAGAATGAAACTCATATAAGGTCTAGTGGCTGCAAGATATCAAGCTGCCCACTAGTTTCTTGTATACTGACTCGTTAATTACCTTAGAGTCAGTTTTGGCTGAAAGTTTCAGACCTTTCTTGATAGGTGTAGATGAGATTTTGCAATCTGTCATTCTGAACTTGTCAAGCAAACTCCTAGCATATTATTTTGTGAGACAAAATTGCTGATTCCTTTTTGCCAAACTTCTATGCCTAGACACTAGTGTAGAAGGCTTTAGATCAGTCACATCAAAAGTTTTTCTCATACTATATTTGATCTGTTCAGTTACCTGTTCCTCACTGCTTGTAATAATGATATCATTTACATATATGACTGGAAGTGGTATCATTGCCAACTCTTTTGACATACATAGTGGAATCTGAAGAACTCTGATGGAACCCCTGTTCATCCAAATATCTGTCAATCTTGATGTGCCATGCCCAATGTGCTTGTTTTAGACCATGTAAAGCTTTTTTTCCATGGGCTTGTCCAGCTATCAAGAGGCTTACTAAACTTAAGCCGACCTGAACTCATTTGGTGCAAACCCACTTCACAACTTCAAAAATTCATAACGCCATTTTTACAACTCGGAATCAGATGTTCTTCGTTGTGTCGGATTTGTCTCGACGAGAGTTATCATCCTCATCCATCACATGTCAAAATATGCTAATGGTTTTGGCCCAAGTCACGATGGGTGCAAAACCCCAACTTTGGGTTCCAAGCCCACAAGTGACCCTTGTGGCGCTTTTCCCTCCAAACCTTGAACCCTATGGCTTGGAGTACCTCCCAAGCTCCTAAAAAATCAACAATTTTCTGCTGCATCTCCTGCCTTATTTTCTTGTTCCTTTCTTCAATGGCCTTTCCAATAGGCCAAGTAGGCTCAGCTGTAGTTGCACTTCCTGCTGAACTCAGAATGGCTACCTTTGAGGATGATGAGGCAGCAACTTGCAGTGGGCCTTCCAACGTAACCTAGAAGCCTAGTTGGTCTGGTTTTGTCTTCACCAACATAGTCTCAATTTCTTCTTCTTCTATCTCTTGAGCTTTTTTCTGGTGTGTACATCTTCTATTTCTACATCCCTTGTCTCATCAACAGTCCTTTTCTGCGCCTTGTCCTTTGTTGCTGGAGTCTCGATCTCCATCTCTGTGTTAATAGGCCATGAATCAAGGTTAGCCTTCCATTCAAGCTCATGCCTACATTCGTGCTCAGAAGTTGCAGCCTTTATGCTTTCCCTTTTCTTCGCAATGAGACCATGAGGATCATAATGCCAGACATTTCCCGTATCAAAATTATTTTGTTTCAGTAATTCCTCAGTTCCCTGGAAGGCTTGTCTGGAGTTGACAATAAAAGACCTTATAGGCTTACCCAACTTGAACATATATCCCTTTTTGGCAGGAACAAAGTGGACTTGGTCCACATTACGACTCTGCCTAATTAACTCAAGGGCGAATATCCTCATAGCATGAATACAGGGAAGCGGTAAGGAGGAACCTCGCACCTATATACCCTAATCTCTGTGTAATCCTCAAATAGATACCAGTCTCCCACCATGGTGTCCTTACTCAGTTGAAGGATTGCTTTTCTTGAGGGAGGATTCTTGGAGGGGAAACATTATGAATAATCTTATAAGCAATGGCCATGTAGGAGGATATGAACTGGGAATAGCCATCATTATTTGGTCTCCTCCTCACAACAACATCCTTGTCAAAAACCGACTTTATCTGTTTAATTGGGGCCATCAGACTGAGACCCAAGCACTCAAAATCATCCACATGGGCGTACACAAACAAATAGAACGACAGAGAATAATACCTGAAGTATGAGGTGGTAGGAAAATGGCATAATTGGAATTTTATGGACTCGGCCAAGTAAAAAGGTATGTTGAACAGATGGTCTAGTTACCTCATCTCCCTTAGAAATCCTAGGGATGCTTTATTGGTCATATTGGCATTATCATCCCCAAAAAGATGAGCAATTATAGACAATAGGTTGCACAAACTCGGAATAGATAATTATTGGGAAACTATCAACAATGGGCAAGCACTGCAAGCCAGGGGCTAAGACCATTTGTAGAAAGGATTGTTGTTCAACAATTGAAAGGGTAGTATAATTATAAACTAGAGTGGTTCCCGTGAATTGCTGGGGTTCAAGAGAGCTTGGGTAAATCAGATCTTTTTGGATCAACTCCGGGATCACCTCTAGGATTTTGGCTCTAGTGGAAGAAACAAAACAATTCTTTTCTTCTATGTAAGCAGTAGTTAGCTAAGAAATGAGCTCAAGGAAATGATGCACAAAAGCGGAAATTTGATAATATAACCCTGAATCAACTACACGGAGCAGGTCCTCTCCTCTTATGTGGTGGCCATACATGTTGAACTAGAGTTCTGACAGGTCGTAAGAACAAAGGGGTCTGAAATTTGTGCCTCCGTGTCCATGAGTGGTTCGACATTGGAGGAGGGTTTGGCTTCGCGAGCTTTGGGGGTCTTGGGGGATGCTTTCTTCATTTTAAACAACTATGCAAACAGTTCGAAGGTGGAGGGGATTGACAGGTTCCCTGATTGGCTCGATGACAACTGAAAACGATGTTGAAGGGGAGTTCTGAACCAGCTTGGTGATCAAACGAAGTTGCAGACGGACGAATGACGGGAGGAGTTTGCACTGAGAAAGAAAAACAAATTCAAAAAGTTGGAGCGAGAAGGGCTTTTATAGGTGGAGAGGGGAAACGGTCGACTGACATCAGATGACATCACGGGGGGGACACGTGGCGGAGGAAGATTGGGTGATGAAGGTGATAGGTGAACAGGAGCAGAGGTGAGGAAGTTGTTGTTTTATCTTTGCTTCCATCGCTCTCTTGAAAAATGGTGCTGGTGGAGTTGTGATGTGGTGGGTGGTTCCCACCTTCCTCCAATGGGTGAAAAAATGTGAGGCGGGATCCTATGGTTACACCCCATAATTAATCTAGGTCGTTGAATCGACGGGCACGCATATTTGACTATTCAACTCTGGGGGGTAGTGTCGATCTACTGTCCGCACAAGGTACCCCCCTGAAATGTTTCTGGGGGCCGGTCGGGCGGAGATGGACGACGATCCGCCTTGAGATCTACTCGACTTTTAACTAGAAAGGTGCGCCTGTACTAATTTCACTGTTTACCCTGCTGTGTTCACTTGGTGGAGTATTCCTTGGATGAGGGCTCTGGTATTAGAGCTCCTATTATGGCACTAGGGCCTAAAGTTGCCCTCATCACCAATTTGATTATTTTTTAAGCTAAAAGTCTTGAATGCAACCCGTTAGCATCCCTACAGAATAATGAAGGGCAACAAGACCGTCTTTCTGAGAGAAACCTCTAGCTACAAATCTAGCCTTATATTTTTCAATACTACCATCTGCACCATGTTTAATCTTAAACAACCATTTGGAAGTGACAACAAATTTACCTTGAGGTCTAGGAACCACTTCCCAAACATTATTCTGGATGATTGTTATTTTTAGGTATAGTCTATGGTAGAGCAATTTATTTCAATTTTCACAGTTAACTCAATATCGTTTCTAAATTAGCAATCACATCAGCGTTAAAGTAAATTGTAGATAGAACATAAATATAAATCGCAGAAGACAAGCCAAGACAAGAGGACACAAGATGTGGTGCTAGCCAGTGACAAACCCCAATGTGGGGAACCCCTTCATCAATTATTTTTATATGATCTTCAATAGTTTAGTAGAGAGAGAGATAGATAGTACATTTACGACAAAAGTCAACACTTTGACTTATCTAGATAAGAGCATAGATCATCTCTAAGAAGATGATACATGAGATCAGTTGAAGACATGCTGCTTCAATTGATTCTCCAAGGTGACTCCTTCACCTATTATTGCGCTGCATCTCGTTATCATGCTAAACCTCACCGTGCTGCACCATGCTGCACCCATCATCACTACGCTGCATCTCGTCATGCTTCATCAATCATGACTATACCCATCACTATACTGCATCATGTGCCATTGTTACACCATGTTGCCATACTGTCCTATGTTCTTTCTTGTTGTACCATGCATGCTTGCTGTACTATTGCTTGCTTTGTGTACTCGCTGCACCAAGTACCATAATGCTGTCCCATTATTGTTTTGTCTCATCATATGGTTGTCCCAACATTTTACAGTTGTCCTTTTGATCATTACAACATTATATCATTGCTGTCCCATCATCTTGCAGCTGTCCCTTTGATCATTGCAGCATTATATCATTGCTGTCCCATAATCTTGCAGCTGTCCCTTGAATATGGTAGCACTATATCATTGCTGTCCCATCATCTTGCAGCTGTCCCTTTGATCATTGCAGCATTATATCATTGCTGTCCCATCATCTTACAACTGTCCCTTGAATATTGCAACACTATATCATTGCTGTCCCAACATCTTACAGCTGCCCCTTGAATATTGCAGCACTATATCATTGCTGTCCCAAGAACAAGCTACTGCTCCAGCGATTAACTCGGCCTCCATTGAGGAACTCAGGCCTCCTCCACGTTGTCTTAGAGCCTCCCTCTCTTGCTGCGGTTAGGGCAACCCATATATTGCGTTAAGGTTCTAGGCCATCCATTGAGGGTAGAGACCCTTTTCTAGGCTGCGTTGAGGGCTTGCATTGCTGCCCTTCTTGACTGCGTATACCTCTTTGTAGGTTATGTTAGGGCTTTTCCATAGGGCAGTGTTAGGGCTTCTCCACAGGGCAGCATTAGGGCTTCTCCATAGGGCAGCATTTGGGTTTTTCCATAGGGCAGCGTTGGGGCTTTCTCCATTAGGGCAGCATTATCTCTTAGGATCTCTCCTCCCACCAAAACTGAAAGACAAGTGGAGAGGAAGAGATCACAAGAAGTGTGTGTGCAAATGACTTGCAAGCCACCTCTTTTTATACTAAAACATTGAGCACAAGTGGGGTTTATTTGGTTGCTGGCCGACCTTGACGAATTGTCTTATAACACAAATAAATTCATAACTCCAGGAATACTTATCGGAATTAGATGATCTTTAGATCAATCCTACACCTCTCGACGAGAGGGATCCAAGGAAGATATCAGCTGCCATTAATAAGATGACCCACATGGAGTTTGTCCCTAGTTGCCAATTTTAACAATGATGGACTCGTATTCTTCAATCATGACATCTTTGTAGACTTGTTATTTTGCAGCTTTTTCAAAGGTGCATGGTTCTACCTGAATGATGTTGCTCATGGAAGCAACATATCCTTGAAAACGACTTGGCTTCTTACTTTTTCTGAACATTCCTCTTGGGGCAGCATGTTGTTCAACGTCTTGCAAGGTATCTCGCAGCCATAGTGGTCTGTTTTTGGTAGGAGGGCCATGTGGTGGAGGATCTAGAGGATCCATGGAACCCATTGGATTATCAACAAGCTCATTCTTAGGTTTTGGTTCAGACTCGGATGCAACCTCTTTTTTATTAGCAACTTTTCTTTCAACAATGGCAAGAGGGGGAGAGTCTCTTGCTTTTCTAAGAGCTGTGTCTTCATCAAATGTTACGTCTCTGCTAAACTCTATAGTTCGTTGACTAGGTACATAAATTCTATAAGCTTTTGAATTATCACAATAACCAACAAACATACTTTTCTTACCTGAAGCTTCCAACTTGTTCCTTTTCTCTTTTGGCACATGGATGTATGAAAGACAACCAAAGATTTTCAAGTGACTCACCTCAGGCCTTCTATTAGTGAAGACTTCTTCAGGAGTCTTATTGTTTAAGGCCTTACGAAGAGTTTTTTTTTTTATGTAAACAACGATATTTGCATCTTCTCCCCACAAAAACTTTGGTAGCTTTTGATCATGCAACATGGCTCTAACCGTTTCCATAATGGTTTTATTCTTTCTCAGCCACACCATTTTGTTGTTAATTGTATGGCACTATGGTTTTTTTCTTTATCCTGGCGTCTTTGTAAAGATCATTAAAATCATTGGAGGTGAAGTCTCCTCCATTATCAAATCTGAACATGTCAAATGCTTCCCCTTTTGTTTTCAAAAAGAATATCCATGTCTTGCGAGAAAAAGCATCAACAAAAATCATGAAAGACAAGTAGCCACCAAGAGAAGTAAGAGGTGTGAAAAATTCTAAATAGAAATCCAACTACAATGATTGATATTATTTTTTCTACTTATTATTTCAGAAATAAATTATGCACTCTGTTTCTACAACAAATATTGAAATAAATTCTACTGCAGTGTTCATAATTAAAATAATGTGGAAAGTAAATGCAAAGAAAAATACTAGCACAAGTATAATCACAATGGCAGTTATTTTTGGACAACTGTCCCTGGAAAATCCCAATGTGGGTAAACCAGTGCAGCAGATGAGGGTTTCTTTATTGATCTTCAGAAAAAATCTCATGTACAAGATACAACCAGCAGAATAGAAGAGAAACTTTTGTGAGAAATTTTACAGACGATATTCTCACGCTTCTCAACAAGATTCTGACTCTGGAGAGGACTTGTTGACCCCTCTGCATCTCACTGTGGCAACTTTTGCATAGGGACTACGCAGTCCTAGCGCCACAACCTCAGCGTTGTCCCTTCTTTGCTTTACGTCTTCTTTCTGCTCCTGCACTCTCGACTGATGCTGATACCATCTTTCCTTCTCACCTGCAACTGTCCCTTTGATTCGATTTCCTCCTGCCGAACTTCAACTAGTGAGAAAATCAATCTTACTTTGGTAACTGGGTATTTGCCCGGTGTGTTTTCCAAATGCTCATCAAAGTCCTTATAATCCTCCAGTTGAGTAATCAACGACCCATATTAGATTCTAATCAATGGCTCATATCATATTGACTTGATCCTCGTCTTCTTGCAAAAGTTTCACCCTCGGTTTAATTAATACCTTTTAATTATTTTAATTTCCTAAGTTTAGACTTAGGTACCCATTAAAAATAATTAATTATTTTAATAAAACTGTCTCCTCATGAAATTTCCCAAAATGATTTCTAGGTATGCCCATCAAATTCCTTCTCATGATCCTCCGGTTGAGTTATCAACAACCCATATTAGATTCTAATCAATGGGTCATATCATATTGACTTGCCTCGTCTTCTTCCAAAAGTTTCACCCTCAGTTTAATTAATACCCTTTAATTATCTTAATATCCGAAGTTTAGACTTAGGCACCCATTAAAAATAATTAATTATTTTAATAAAACTGTCTCCTCGTGAAATTTCCCAAAACGATTTTTGGGTATTGTGGAATACATGTGGCCAAGCCTCCCTGCGAATTTTAGGCTTAAAGAACATCCGTACTAGAAATAAACACTCCCACTTAGCGAGGAATGTGCTCTAGTAATGCAACCTGCTGAAGCATCACCCTTCTCTGTAATATCTCCCTCTGTGCCAATGTTTTAAAAACTGGAACCGGTGATCGGACCGGTCCACCTAAAGAACCGGGTTTCGAACCGAAATCGGTTGAACCGGGACTGGTCAGGTCTAAACGAACTGGTTTAAAAAAATACAATTAAATAACTAATTTTTAATGAAAAACTATTTTTAAGATTTAAAACCATGATTGCAAGCCAATAGAAACAAAATATGCAAGGTTTGCTCATCTATATGCCATGTAAAGGTGAATATATCAAAATGGCCTCTAGAGTCCGAAAACAATGCTTTAAGCTATGGGGTCATTGAACTACTACAAGTCTACAAATCAGTGATCAACAACATGATCACTCCTCATCATGATCAAAATCATCACCACTACTAGACAAGAGATCATCAACATGAGCTACATAAATAATATGCCTCTGAGTTTGAGGACTCCTAAAACTCCTCTACAACTTTAGTAGTAGTAGCAAAAATAGACATCAAAACGACAAATCACTGATAAACAGGGTCACTCATGAAACTCATCATTGATTCAACGCTACTAGAAATACATAAACATCGTCAACAAGAGATACATGAACATCATCTAGCTCAAAGTCTTCAGACTTGGATTGCTCAACCTTATAACATGATAGAAATTGAAAAGGTTTAACATGCCTAACCAATGAGTTTGGTTTGAGTGAAGGGTTCATCTCCTCAACCTTATAATGTGGTAGAAAAATATTATTATGCCTAGCCAGTTGTTTTCCTTTGAGTGAAGGGTGCATTCTTGTTAAGACCATGGTAGAGGAGTTCAACAATCAGTACCACTAACAACAACAAAGTTCGACAATCAATGGCACCATGATCAAGGTTCTTAAAGGGCTTCATGCTCTTGATCAAATGCTAATCTCATATCCTCATGCATGATAGAATCAAATGGGAACATTGCAAACCCCTAAACCATGAAATCCTGAAAACCATTAAGTCTGCTGAATTTTGAGTGAAATCTAAAATTCTAGTTTCTCCATATGAAATCCAATGAGGTCGAAACCACTCTCAAACATCCTGAGTGATTTCATGGTAATGTTAAAAATTTAAGTAAAAGGATGAAAATGAAAATTAAAGGAAATGTCACTTTTACTTTAAGAATTTAACATTACCATTAATTGTCAACATTGTTAGGGGTGAGATGTGTCAGAAAAATGAGAGGGTATGCATGGTTTTCTTGGAGGGACTATTTTTGGATGAAACAACCCCAAATTTCCCTCAAAACAATTTCAAAGCTCACAAAAATGCATTTTGTGGGGGTTATATTTGCTCTGGCAATAAACTAGTCGATTTAGGACAAAATCGGCTGGTTTGACCACAAACTGGCCGGTTTCGTCCTAAACTGACTTGTTAGGGCAAAAAAAAGGCGAAATCAAGAGGTAAACCGGGTTTTTAAGCCGGTCGGTTTGACTGGTTATTGGTTCAGACCGACCGATTTTTAAAACACTGCTCTGCGTTGTTTATGTCTGACATCTCTGCCCATCAACTACTGTGCAAATGCTGCATCTGTACTGTTGTTGACCCTGCCACTGCCAACACTGCATTTGTACTGCAACTTCCTCTTAAATTCTGCATCCATGCTGCTGCTGGCACTACCACTGCCAACACTGCATCTGCACTGCAACCTTCTCCAATTGCTGCTGCTATTGCATCTGAGAAACCACCTGTTTCTGCTACTGAAATAGATTCTCTACCATACCCATCTACTCCCTGAATTGGATGAACTTAGCTCTTCCTAGAGCTTTTGTGAGTACGTCTGCTACTTGATTTCCTATGGAGACTTACTACAACTGTACTGCCCCACGCTGAAGACAGTCTCTGATAAAGTGACATTTGATATCTATGTGTTTCGACTGATCATGAAATATTCTAATTATCGTAGAAAATACTGGTTGCTTCCATCCTCTTTCTGAACAAACTCACAAGTAGTTTTCTAAGCCATATGGATTTGCATGTCGCTGCGCTAGCTACCATATATTCGGCTTGTACTAAGCTCAGAGCAACCGACTTCTGCTTTTTGTTGCACCAAGAGATCATTCCTAATCCAATGCTGAAGCAATACCGGAGGTACATTTCTGGTCTACTGAACTACCTGCCCAATCTGCATCTGCGAATCCATTCAATTTGACGTCACCTCCTCGGGTGTATTTCAACCCATATTTGACTGTTCAACACGCATATCTAAGAATGTGCATAACTGTTGCCTAATGCGCCCTTTTCAGTTCCACCATGAACTAACTAAGGGTGTTGACATCGAAGCAGATGTCTGGCCTAATGTTGACCAGATACATGAGCAACCCAACGAGTTGTCTATACAAGGTGGGGCCTACCTCTTTGTCACCTGATGCATCTATTTTCTTCCAATTGGTAATCATGGGCGTACCCATGGGTCCGCAATTCTGTGTTTTGAATCTCTTCAGAATCTCTGGAGGATATCTTCCTTGCCCAAGGAAGATCATCCCATTCTTCTGCCAAACCTCCAATCCTAGAAAATAATGCATCAACCCCATATCCTTCATGTTGAATTCTGCTTCATGATTTTTTTTGTAGTCCTTTATGAGTCTAGATGGCCTTGTTAGAAACAACTCATCCACATATAATACCAGAATAAGTGGCTCATTCTCCACCATTAGATAGTAGAGATTAGGATCAACACCACTCTTGACAAATCCCAACTGCTGCAAGTAACTATCAATCTGACCATACCATGCTATGGGTGCCTGTTTGAGTCCATACAAGGCTTTCTTTAACCTGCAAACATGAGTTCTCTTTTCATGAGTTTCTGGTGAATCTCCCATCCCATTTGAGCTGTTAGGGATATAATTGATCTGATAGAGGTATATCTAGCTACTGGAGCAAAGGTCTCCTCATAATCTATTCCTTCCTTTTGTGCGTACCCCTTTGCCATGAACCTAGCCTTGTACTTCTCTATACTGCCATCTGCAACATACTTGATCTTGTAGATCCACCTTGGTCCTACACCTGATCTATCTTTTGGTCTAGGTACCACTTCCCAGACATCATTTGTCACGATAGAACTATACTCTTCTACCATGGCATCCACCCAAACTTGGTGTTTTACGACTTCCTGAAAGCTGGAGGGTTCTTCAACCTGTGTTACCAAGGCTTTGTACCTGTCAGGTTGTCTACGCTGCCTCTTCTCGATTCTAGGAGCTTTGACAAACTCCTCTGTGTCCCTCGGTGTCTGTCGTACTTTCTTGCTGGTCCTACCACTAGTGGTGGGAGGCTCAATCAAATCCCCCTCCTATTCCTGTTGTTCCATCTATTGGGAACTTCTTGGATTTCCTACTTCTGAGGAAATACTGGTGGTGGTCATTGTGCTCAACCCTGGTGTCTATCCTCCTACTTGTCCTCCTTGCTACCCTTGCTATTGTTGGACTAATGGAACATCTACTAATTGACCTTTTGCTGGCATCTATCGAGATTTCTTGAAAGAACTATCCTCCATGAACTTTGCATCCCATCTTACTACAATCTTGCTGTTGCTAGGAATGTCGATTCTATAATCCTACGAGGTCTCGCCATATCCTATGAGGTACCCCTTTTCTGCAGTGCCATCCAGTTTACTATGCTTCTCGTCTGGAATGTGACAATATGCCACACTTTCGAATATCCTGAGATGACTCACCTTCGACTTCTTCCCTATGAAGACCCCTTTAGGCATTTTCTTCCCCAATGCTTTGTGAGGAGTTCTATTATAGATATACACTATTGTGTTGCAAGCCTCTACCCATAAGAATCTAGGTAGGTCCTGGTCATACATCATAGCCCTTGCCACTTCAACAATAGTTCTATTCTTTCGCTCTGCTACTCCATTTTGCTTTGGATTATATGGAGTTGTCCACTCTATTTTGATGCCCTCCTTTGTGCAGAAATCTGTGAAGTCTCTGTCCGTATACTCTCCACCATTATCTGAACGCAATACCTTCGTCTTCTTCCCTGTTATGTTCTCTACGAGAGCCTTAAACTCTGTGATCCGATCAAAGACCTCATCCTTGGTCTTTAAGAAATAGATCCAGGTTTTTCTAGAGTGATCAACAATAAAGGTGACAAAGTATTCACCACCACTAAGAGATCTTGTGGACATTGGGCAACAAATATTTGAGTGTATCAAACCCAATACGCTTTCCGCTCTGTTGTTACTTTTGGAAAACGCTGCTTTAGTGTACTTCCCTAGTACGCATCCTCTGCATTCATCATCATGCTCAATACTAAGGACTGGAACTCTTGGAATAATTTC
Source organism: Pinus taeda (assembly GCA_000404065.3). Classification (NCBI taxonomy): domain Eukaryota; kingdom Viridiplantae; phylum Streptophyta; class Pinopsida; order Pinales; family Pinaceae; genus Pinus; species Pinus taeda. The sequence goes on along the minus strand of APFE031625391.1, from coordinate 498,710 downwards.
TTTGAGCATCCTTAGTGCTCCATGGTGTAAGTGGCTCATTCACCTGTGCCACAGTTGATTCAGTTCCTTTTCACCATTATGATTGCTGCTTATCAGTGCCATTGGAGGTTCGAGCTACAATCTATATAGTCTGTTGCTTCGAGCTCCAATTTGTCTCTTCTTCTTCCATCTTGGATGTTTGATGTATACTTTCCTTTCAATGAAATATACATTGTATCCCTTGTCCTGTAACTGGGACATTGAAATCAGATTCATTACTAACCCGGGCACATGCAGAAATTTAGTGGCTCGAATGCTGGTTCCTTCTTCCGTCTGAAATGCTATGGTGCCTCTCCCTATTGGAGTTCACTTCGTTTTGCTTCCCATAGTAATCTGGAAGTCCATTTGCTCTTCTTGATAGCTCGAGAAATATTCTCATACTCCAGTGATATAGGCTGAAGTGCCGCTATCAATATACCAAACATCTGCTGACGCTGAACTTGACAAGCATGCGAATTCTTCTTCCAATCTGGAAGATAATTCAAAGACATCTTGATTTCCCATCCTTATTTGTGCTATTTTTCCTATTGATTTCTGACTCTTTTCTTCCCTAGTAACTTTTGCAAAAGAACTGCGTCTTTTCCTGAAGACTGCTCTATGCTGAAGCTTCTGCTGCGCTGCTCCCTTTGTCGCTGACAAATCTCGATATGAAAATCTTACCTCTGTTGACTCACTCAGAGAGATCTTCCATGAAAATCTTGCCCTTTTGGCTTGGGCTGCGTAATCCCTCCAGGGATTCGATTTGCTGCCTACGTAGTACTTCGACTTCCCTCTTCTTCAACGCAGACTCTTTCGGTTTGCACTCCTGTTTAACTCTGATACCATGTGAAAATTTCTAAGTAGAAATCCAACTACAGTGACTGATATTATTTCTTGTACTTGTTATTTCAAAAATAAATTATTCACATTGTTTCTACAACAAATATCGAAATAAATTTTCTTGTAGCCTTCACAATTAAAATATTGCGGAGAGTAAATGCAAAGAAAAATATTAGCACAAGTATAATTACAATGACACAGTTATTTTTGGACAATTATCCCTGCAAAAGCCCAATGTGGGAAATTGATGCAACAGATGAGGGTTATTTTATTGATCTTCAGCAAAAATCTCATGTACAAGATACAACCAACATAATAGAAGAGGAATTTTTGTGAGAGATTTTATAGACGATATTCTCATGCTTCTCAGAAAGATTTTGAATTTGGAGAGGACTTGCTGTGCCGTCTAAGTCTCACTGCGTAGGGATTGCACAGTCCCAGCGTCACAGCCTCAGCACTGTCCCTCCTTTGCTTTGCCCCTACACTCCCGATTGACGCTGATACCCTTTCTCCTTCTCACCTGCAACTCTCCCTCTGATTTGATTTCCTCTTGTTGAACTTCGACCAGTGAGAAAATAGATCTTACTTGGGTAACTGAGTATTTGCCCGGTGTGTTTTCTAAATGCCCATCAAAGTCCTTCTTATAATCCTTCAGTTGAGTAATCAACGACCCAGATTAGATTCTAATCAATGGTTCAGATCATATTGACTTGATCCTCGTCTTCTTCTAGAAGTTTCAGCCTCAGTTCAGTTAATACCCTTTAATTATTTTAATAAAACTGTCTCTGGATGAAATTTCCCAAAACGATTTCTGGATATTGTGGAATACATGTGTCCAAGCATCCTTGCAAATTTTGAGGCTTAGAGCACATCTGATGCTACCAGAAATCAACAATAGGCATAGGTCAACATAATTCAGAATGTATGAGCTAAAGTACCTGACTAGTTTTTGTTTTGCTTGAAGGGAATGGTCTCTTCTTATGCTTTCCACTTGCACATCCTGGGCAGACTCCTTGATGATCCATTATGATCTTAGGCATTCCAGAAACCATCTTCCTTAAATGAGGTAAGACTTTGTAGTGTAGGTGAGCAAATCTTGTGTGCCATGGCTCACACTGAAGATCAATATCATGGACCAGTGCATTAATGCGTTTACCATTGACTTTATAAAGCCTTTCACATCTTGATCCAAGAGTGAAGGCTTCTCTCATACTTGAGTTAAAAGGCCAGGTTAGAACCTTTCCATTAATAAACGCGACTTTCATTTCTTTATCTTCTGGAGTAGAAATAGATACATCATTCTTTTGCAAACCAGGTAGATACAAAACTTCTTGCAGAAAAATAGATTTGCCATCATCTAACTGAAATGAAATTGAACCATAACCTTTAACTTGGTGAGTAGAATTATCTCCAAGGATAACATTTAAATTAGTCTCCCTCTCAACTAAATTAGAGAGTGCTTCTTTGTAACCAATAAAATGTTTGGAAGCACCACTATCAACTAACCATCAAATGAATATGCAGAAGAAGAACTGGAAATAGTAGAAACAAGAAAATATTCTGATTGAGTTTTTGTTGCATTATTTATCTATCTTGGATTTCTTGTTTTCTTAGGATGCCCTTTACTTTGATTTTCAGAAGAGTCTTTTCTATAATTAGATTTGTTTTTGAATCTAGGTTCTCTTCTTCTTTCTTTACAATCATGAGCAAAGGGATCATGCTTTTAACAGTTAAAACATCTAACTTTTGACATGTCTAGATTCCATTGATTTGATTTAAAAGCAATTTTTTTTTTTATTACCTTTCTTTCTCTTGTCATAGGAGCTCATCAAATGTGATAATATTGTTGGTGTTGTCGATGGTGGTGATAAAAGTCTCCTAAACATGAGAAATGTCTCCAAGCGTAATCAACACCATTTCTTTGTCGAGTACAACTTCACCAACTATTGGCAGCTGATTCTTGATTTTAGTCATTCTCAAGAAGTATGCCTGAACAGTCTCTCCTCTATTCATCTTGATGTCCTTCAACTGATTCTTCAAGGCAATAATTTGGTTCAAGTTACTAATTGCAAAAATGGCAATTAGTTTGTCATACATTTCTTTAGCTTTCTTCAAACCAGAAACATAAGTAATGCACTGATCACTAGGAGAATCAAGGATACTTTTCCTAGCTATGATTTCACCCTTTTTATGTTTGGATTTGACAACAACACTTGAATTCTCTAGTGGATCAACTACTTTCCCTTCAACATAATCCAAAACTTTGTGTTCTTCAAGAGTGATATCTAGCCTTGCTTTTCATGGACCAAAGTTTGAAGCATCATTCAGCTTCTCTACCTTGAAGTAGAACGAAGTCATCTTGATAAAAAAAAAACTTTAGCAGCAAGTGGGGTTTCTTTAGGTGATCTTTGGTCTCCTTGGACTTGTCTTCACCAAGGTGCTGATACCATGTTAAAATTTGAAAGTTCTATGCAAAAATTTAGAAATTCTTTTCAAAAACTTGAAAGTTCTATGCAGAAAAATAAATGTACGTGTAGAAATTTGAATGTACTTTGCAAAAAACTGAATGTACTTAGCATAAAACTTAATGTACTTTGCAGAAAGTTGAATATACTTTGCAGAAAACTGAATGTTCTTTGCAGAAAGTTGATACTTTGCAGAAAACTGAATGTACTTTGCAGAAAATTGAATGTTCTATGTTGTTACAATTACTTAGAATGCAGATTTCTTCTTGACAACTTATGAGATCAGCAATTGTAGATAGAACATAAACTTAAGGATCATATGAAGACAGTCAAGCATAAATATGAGAGCTTGAGAGTTAGGTCCAATGACCAGGGAAAATCCCACAAGGGGAAAACCCAAATGAACATTCTATTAGATTTCTTCAATTGTTTAGTAGCGTATACAGAGAGAGAGAGAGAGGGAGAGTGAATAAAGCCACCAATGTATGATCAACTTGCAGCTGAAGTGCCCTTGCTCTTTGCTTGAAGATCTCCTTCTTCTCTTGATCAAATCTTGTGCTTCACACTTGCTCCAACTCTTCCCTTGCTCTTACTCTTCACTTGCTCTCACACTTCTCTTGCATACACTCAACACTAGCTTTCCTTCTTCACAATGAACATGCTACATCAACTCTCACTTGCTTTTGCTTAAATAGATGATAAAAGAGAGGCATTACAAAACGAATTCACGCCTTCAACCCATAATAGGAGAATAAAATTCCGTGAGGAAGGAGTCACTTGAGGAGAAGTGTAATTCATCCCAAAAGTAGAGAGAGAGGCACACATGTCTTGAGGAGTTACAATTCGAATTAATGAGAGAGAGAGTTACACTTAGACATGAGAGAATATTTGGTAAGAGTTACAGATCGAATTAAATGAGGGAGTTATACTTTTGCCATACATTGAATTAGTGAGGGAGAGTTACATTCTCTTAAGTGTGGAGTTATTATTTTATTCCAAGAGAGAGGTTCAATTTGTCAAGTAAAAGATTCTTATTTTAATTTACTTATTTCATGAGAGAATTCAATTTTAGTAATCCATTAAAGGTGAATGACTTTAAATTATTTTATAGTAATAGTATCATAATAATAATAACACTAGTAAGGATAAAAATATTAATTTTTGATTTGTGTAATCATAATTGATTGATTTTAAAATGGATTCCATATGTCGAGATCATCCTTGATCATTTAGACATGACTTTCTATATTTGAAAAGTCACTTCCAAATTGAGATGTGACTTACTATTTTTGGAAAGTCATATTAGAATTGTTAGAAATGAGATTTTATTACAGGTGGTTCAAACAAAACTGGAATAGATGTGTTCTAGGAGAAATTCAACCCTGAGCTATCAAATTTTAACAAGTATGTGGACATAAACTGGACTATGAAAGATGGGAAGGTGTATCACCTCCGGTTTTAGTCTTGTGAAAGTCCCTTCGGGAGTCTTGTCCCCCAATGCCTTGCGAGTACTCCTATTTTTCAAATACATAACTGTATTACATGCCTTTGCCCATGATAACATAGGCATATCCAGATCATGGCTGCTTCGATGATAATCCTGTTCTTTCTCTATAGCACTACATTTTGTTGTGGATTATATGGCATTGTTACCTCCTTTTTTATTCTTGCCTCCTTGCATAAATTCTTAACTGCATTGGAGTTAGACTGGCCACCATTGTTTGTTATGAGAACTTTGAACTTCTTCCCTATTTGGTTCTCCACAAGAGCTTTGAAATTTTGAAACCAATTGAAGACCCCATGCTTGGCCTCCATGAAGTATATGCATGTCTTGGAGAAAAAATCTATAGTGTCCCATAACTGTAATATCCCATCACAAACTCCACTAACATAGGACTACACGCATCGGAATGGATCAAGTCCAACAAATTTTTATACTTGCTTTCACTACTTGGAAAAGTGGCCTTGTCATACTTGTGAAGTGCACATCCTTTGCACAGTCCATCCTGCTCTACACTGAACTCTAGAAGACCAGTGACCATCTCCTATAATAATGGTAATGCTCTATAGTGCAAATGACCCATCCTCTTGTTCCATAGCTCTCACAGTTTGTCACTGTCATGCACTAGGACTCGTACTGGATGTCCTCTCAACAAGTATAAACTATAATCTCTACCTCTAATTACTCACCTGATGCGAAGATTAGATCCCTTTGTCCTGATAAGTACCTATCCTTCTATAAAGTTGACCTCATATCCCTTGTCTTCCATGGCTGAAATTGAGTTTAAGTTCTTTTCAAACCCTGGTACATAGAACACTTCATTCACCTCCATATGACTCGTAGAGTCCAATTGGAAATTTCACTGTGCTCCTTAGCCATGTTGGTGAATAGGTGACAAGCTCTCATCATGTGATGAGATGCCCCACTGTCCACAAACCACACCCCATGTGTAATGGTATTAGGAAGACTGTTGATTTTGGGTAGCATCGGATGTATTCTAAGCCTCAAATTTTGCAGGGAGGCTTGGGCGCATGCATTCCAAAGAACCCAGAAAGCATTTTGTCAAATTCCACCCAAAAGTGATTTTATTAAAGTAATTAATATTTTTAATGGGGTTCTTAAGTCTAAACTTAGGAAAATTAAAATATTAATGGGTATTAATCTAATCATGGGTGAAACTTCTAGAAAAAGACATGGATCAAGTCAAAACAATTTGAGCTTTTGATTAAGATTTAATTTAGGCTGTTGGTTGTCCAACAGGAAGATATAGAAGGTGCTTGAGGGTCATTTGGAAAACACCTATGTTGCCAGGAAACGTGGGTTCGGGGACGGGGACGGGGACGGGGACAAGGACGTCATTTTCTGAAACAGGGTGCGTGGGTTCGTAGGGGGTATATTATAATTTATATATATAATATATAAATATTATATTTTATAAATTATAATATAAGTGAATTTGTATATTTTTCAACTTTAAAACAGAAAACTAAAATACTTTAAACATGCACATCATTGAACATTCAACATTCACAAAGGAAATTTCAAAATTTCTAGTGTTATATCCAGTTGTCACGGGGACGCGTCCCCAGGGTCGGTGCGCGCACCCCTCGCACACCCACGCACCCGGGACGGGGAGTCTCTTGGGGGTGCGTTTCCCCACGCACCCTTTTTGGGGAGTCTTGGGGAGACGCAAGGGGGTGCGTTTCCCCAGTGTGGGAGTCTAGACTCCCCAAGACTCCCCAAAAAGGGTGCTTCTGGGCGTCCCCCTTCAATGTGGGAGTCTAGACTCCCCAAAAAGGGTGCACCTGGGCATCCCCCTTCAATGTGGGAGTCTAGACTCCCCAAAAAGGGTGCACCTGGGCGTCCCCCTTTAAATTTGTCTAATAAGACTTAAAAATTAAAAATCAAAAATTCAAAAATCAAAACCATTAAATTCTTTTTTTTTAACTAAAATTAAAACTAAATAACTAAAACTTAAAAGTCTAAAAAAAAATTAAAATTAAAACTAAATAACTAAAACTTAAAAGCCTAAACCTAAAAGTCATTAAAGGCAAAACTTAAAGTTAAAAGCTCATTTCATTTCAACCCAAATTTATATAAATTTAGTGTTCAAACTTTGAAAATATAGTATATACTAGTATGTTTTGCTTTCAATTTAGATTCTAAAATGATGAATGATGAATTTAGTTTTTAAATCAATGTAGATTGTAGAATGATGAACCATTGAATGATGAATGATATTGATCAATGTATTTGAACATTTTATTATTGATTTTTATTTTTGTTTTTCGAATCTCATGGTATGTATGAATAATAATTAATTCAATAATGAGACTTGTCACTTGAGTATGTCATATGAATGATGTATGTATCAAAATGAATGATGAGGATGGATCAATGATTCAAATTTCAATTGTCTATTTAATATTTTTATGCTTTCATTATTGAACAGTGAACAATGAATATGAACTTGAATTTTTTTATATATATATATATACCTCGGCGACTCCCCGCACCCCCGAAATTTCCCTAAAATTTGAGGGTACTCCCACTTGTCCCCCTTGTGCGTCTCCCCGCACCAGAGTCTTGGTGGAACATTGGTTATATCAAGTGCAAATTGGAGTTTACATATTAGTAAGAATCATGATATATGTCCATTGTCATTCTACATTCAAAATTTGCCTTGAGGCATCTCCAAACAAAACTAGGAAATTTTAAAATACTAAAATAAATATAGCTAATGGTGAACAATGGCTTCCTCAAGCCATGTCATCAACATCACTTAGATCTTCAATTAGTATGCACTCCAAGTAGGAATCACTCTCATCTTGAGGCTCTTTCTCATCCATAGCAACTGGAGGTAGCTCAATAAGGCCATCTGGTAGTATCTCCTCGCCCACACACATAGCATCATTGTGTATTGGCCTCATCTCTTGAAAGGACCCTCCTTGTAACCAAGATCTTTTTGAGATATGAGACAAAGTGTGCTATGAATGTACACAACGTTCTCTGCCTTCTTTGAGCCCAACCTATTTCTCTTTACTGAATGGATAAAGGCATAAGTACTCAAATTCCTCTCGAAAGATGCAGAACTAGCTACTTGGAATATTAGGGGAAGCCCATTAAATTAATTAAAAATTTCAAAATAAAAACTAAAATGAACTCCAAAGAACCCGATTTTGGGGTTCCAAGTACCCATCCTCAGGGTTCTTCGTACCTGTCAAGACAAAAGAACCCAAATTTTTTTAATGGAGAACCGGGTTCTTCAAAGAAGAATCCGGTTCTTATGGGTTCTTCTCAGAAGCACCCGTACAAGAATCCGGTACTTGGGTTCGAGAACCCAGGACGGGTTCGAGAACCCCACCCCCGGGTTCGGGAACCAGTGCAACATAGAATTCAACAAATTCAAGCAACTTGGGAGCATATGAATGTCATTGTTGAAGAGAAAGGTATGATCAAGGGCTCTGAAACAATTATTTATACAACTAAAAATCAATTACAGGAAGGTGCACAGCTAGCAAAGAAGATCATTGATTATTTGAATGCCAAATCCTCTTAGGAGTTGAGAGCTCTGAATATCTCAAATAGAACAGTTGTGGTACTAGAAATAAGTAAGATGGTCCAGAAGAATATGTACAGAAAGCAAGCAGAAAGCAGGTTGATTGAAGTTAGAGTCAGTTGCATCCTTCAACTCCAGCTTTGGCAAAGAGGATTAGAACAGGGCCGCCAACCTGTTGGGATCAACAAGCAAACTTTCCATCCTGGGAGCAATATGAAACACTCTTAGTAGAAGCTAAGAACAAGATTAACTCTTCACATGAAAAGACTACAATGTTAAAGGGATCAGCCATAGTCAACTATCTGCAAATGGATTTTCAGCTGCTTAGGTTAGTCAAGACCTTGTTTACAGACAAACCACGCTACAGCAAATCAACCAATTTGAGGATGGCTTACAGCAGGATGCTTCAGTGCCCAGTCCCTGATTTATCACTGTGGAAAAAATGTCAATGCCTTGTTACACCACAAAATATTCGAGTTGTTGAGCCTGGGACTTCATCGAAGGAAGTAGAAACATCAAAAACACAGCAACCTCTAAGTTCTAAATAATTTACTTTATAGGAAATCTTTTCATTTTGTACTTTTGTAATAGTTATTAAATGTTTTTAAGAGAACTCATCAGTAAAGGAGTTGTTAAAGTAGTTGACAGTTTTCATAATTGTCCCTTGATGTAAACTTTCTTTGAAAAAAGACCGAGGGACCAATGTTGGGGTTCTGAATTTTGGCCTGGAGATCAAATTTTGTCGTGTAATGTGCAACAGAATTTTCTTGGAGGATCAATAAAGGTTTTCAAGTGATTCCACATGTCTGTTCGTTATAGCATGTTTTTCTTATCTCTGTAATTCATTCATGGTGTTCATTCTTCTATTGGAATATGTATAATGAAGTTGTTGGTTGCTTTTTATCAACAGATTTATTGACGTTGTGATAATAACAGAAAGTACTTGTAGATTTTTATTTAATGAAAACCTTAACCTGCGCTCCACATTTTTCATCAGTTCACTTTCTTGCATCCCATTATTTCAACTAAGGTTTTGTGTAAAGGATTCTGCTCCAGCCCTCTACATTGAATCTTTTTCTCAATATTCTTTCCTGTCATACTACAACTTCAGTGAGTTGTATCTACAGATACTTTGGCCATCTTGAAGGGTTTTGTCATCTTCTCCAAGAATTGAAATTAGATTGCACTTTAAGGAAAATCTCTACGAAATAATGTTTACAGTCATAACAGAAAATCTTTTTATTTATTTTGAACAAATATCCTAGGCATTGACCTCCTCTCAGCCAGAGGTTGTCCCTATGGTTAAAACAATTCCCTTGCCCTAGCCTCTGAAATCAGAGCTATTATGCATGATATAGAAGCTACCGGAGTTAATATATGTTCCTCTCACAGCTTTCGTCAAGGCATTATATCCCACGTATTTTCATTATCTTGAGTCATTACAAGCCAGTGGCAAACTGAAGAAGATTTGCTTGACTCTGTTGTGAAGAAGTTTGCAGAAAGAGAGAATCTTTTGAGAAGAAGAAGACAGTTGCTCAGTCTTCTGAAAAACTTGTGTGCCTTGCACAAAAAGAGAAGAATCAGGCACAAGATTCTTCTAGAGACAAGTCTAGATTCTTCTTGAGTACATAAGGTCCACAATTCCTCAAATCTTGGAATTCCCTTTATGCCACAAATACTAGATGCAAACGTATCCCATGAGTCAGGCAAACCATTAATTGTTGTAGTCACAAGTTCTGAATCAAGAATAACTTCATCAATAGCTTGAAGTTGATCTCTCAACTGTGAAATCCTCATGAAATATGAAACCACGGTATCATCCTTTGTCATTTTAACATCACAAAGTTCATTCTTTAACTTCATTTTCTTACCAATATTATTAATGGTATACAATCCAACTAGGGCATCATACATCTTCTTTGGAGAATCCAAACCTAAAACATATGGAATCACATGATCTTCGATGGATTCCACAATAATCTTCATGGTTGTGATTTCATTCTTCTTGTATCTCTTTTTCCCTTCATCATCTTTTGGTTCAGTAACCTTTCCCTTCACATGATCCGAAACATCATTTTCTACAAGAATACAATCAATCCTTGTCTTCCATGCCCTTAAGTTTGCAACACCTTTCAACTTGTTTTTTGTCTTAGTATAGGAATCCATGGTTGTTAAAATTGGCAACTAGGGCCAAACTCCATGTGGGTCATTTTATTAATGGAAGCTGATATTTTTCTTGGATCCCTCTCATCAAGAGGTGTAGGATTGATCTAAGGATTATCCGATTCCGATAAGTATTCATGGAGATATGAATTTATTTGTGTTATGGGGCAATTCATCAAGGTCAGCCAACAACAAAATAAACCCCACTTGTGCTCAACGTTTTAGTATAAATAGAGGTGGCCTTCAAGTCATTTCAACACTTGGGATCTCTTCCTCTCTACTTGTCTTTGGGTTTTAGTAGGAGGAGAGATCCTAAGGGATAACGCTGCCCTAATCCAAAGGGCAAAAGCCAGAACTGTCGGGAACTGCCGGGAAAACCCGGAATTGTCGGAACTATCGGGAAAAGTTGGAACTGCCGGAATTGCCAGAACTGCCCGGAATAGCTGGAACTGTCGGTAATAGCCAGAATTTCCGGAATTACCTGAATTGCTGAGAATAATTGGAACTGCCGGAAATAGCTAGAATTGCCGGAACTACTTGAATTGCCGAGAATAGCCGGAACTACCGAGAATAGTCGGAATTGCCAGAACTGTCGGGAACTGTCGGAACTGTCGGGAATAGCTGAAACTGTCGGGAATAGCCGAAACTGCTGGAACAACTGGGAAAGCTAACGCAGAGGGTAGAAGCAGGAACTGTCGGGTATTGTCGGAACTGTCGGGAACAGCCGAAATTGCCAAAACAGCCTGAGCATCTGTCTCCGAAAGGAGAGCAGCATGCAAGGGACAACTAACTAACATTGGGACAGTTGTATGGTACTTAGCAACAAATACACCAAGCATGCAATGTTACAGCTAGCATGCAAGGGACAGCTAGCATGCAACAACAAGCATGCAAAGGAAAACAAGCATGCTAGGGACAACAAGCAAGCAAGATGCAGCCAGCACATAGGTCAGTATGGCAACATGGTGCATGCAGTACAGTGATGGGTACAGTCATGATTAATGAAGCATGATGAGATGCAGCATAGTGATGATGGGGGCAACATGGTGTAGCACGATGAGGTGCAGCATGATGAAGAAATGCAGCGTAATGATAAGCGAAGGAGTTATCTTGGAGAATTAGTTGAAGCAACAGGTCTTCAACTGATCTCATGTATCATATTCTTAGAGATGATCTATGCTCTTATGTTGATAAGTCAAAGTGTTGACTTCTGTTATAAACGTACTATCTCTCTCTCTCTCTCTACTAAACTATTGAAGAACATATAAGAAGAACTGTTGTCCCTGGCTAGCACCACATCTTGTGTCCTCTTGTCTTGGCTTGTCTTCTGCGATTTATGTTTATGTTCTATCTGCAGTTTACTTTAATGCTGATGTGATTACCAATCTGGAAAAGATATTGATCTAACTGTGAAAATTGAAATAAATTGCTAAAAGCATAGAACATACCTAAAATCAACATGGTATCAAAGTTGAGGTGAAGACAAAGCCCAAGCAACAGTGAAAGAGCAATAATCGAAGACAGTTGGGAAAGGACAAAAGGATTAATGGATTCCTCATCCCTCTTCAAATTCACCAAGGGTGAAGTCGAAGCAAACAATACTATCAGAATGGTGCAACAGAAGTTTCTGATGGCCTACCTAAAGATCACTTCAATGGGAATTCTGCATCTAAGGGTGGAAGGAAAGGCAGATGCCTTGGTTGTAATAAGTTTGGCCATTATGCAAAGCACTGTCTAAGGTAGGGACACATCACTTGATGATGATAACAATCATTCCAGGGACATACTCAATGATCAGAGGAATGACAGGTAATGCAGGTCATCAAGGAAACGGTCGACTCTTCGGAGAAAGCAAGGAACCCCAGGTATGAAGAATCAAATGTTGTTTTTGATAAGATAAATAAGCGTTATCTTGTATTGGCCCTCTCCTTTCAGATTCTTTGGGAATCTGGCTTATTGATTGTAGTGCTTCAAGGCACTTCATCGGATAGAAGGGTGCACTCTCTAATTTGGTAGAGATGGAAACAATCGTGGGATTATACTTGGAGCTGATGCCACCTATCCCGAAAAGGGTGTAGGGAATGTTACCCGTCAATTGAATGAGGGTAACTCGATTCATTTACAGAATCTCTTTTATGTACCTGATCACAAGAAGAACCTGGTGCCCATTTCAATAATGGAAGTCAAAGGTCATGAGGTGGCACTCATCGATGGAAAGGTACGTGTTTGAAAATATAATTTTCAAAGATGTTTTTGAGTTCAGGGTTGTATCAAGTTGCAGGAAGTCCATTGGGGACCATGTCCATTGACACAGCACCGAAGGTCTGTGAGTCAGATGGTGACAGGGATGCCTGAATTCAAAAAGAGCATGAAAGTACATGTCTGAGATGTACTGAAGGAAAATCTTACAAGGGGACCATTCCCTTCATGTAGCAAGTCCACAAGTTTGGAACAACCCGAGGAGTTTGAGATTGATGATCAAGAATCTCATGTATACAGGTGGAAGAAAGCCCTCAATGGCTTGAAGCAAAACACCCCGGGCATAGTATGAGAGGATTGATAACTGTTAGATGAAGCTGAGATTCATTAGGAGTGAAACCGATCCAAACCGTTGTTTGAAGGTTGTGGATGATAGACCTCTCATACCAGCACCTTATGAGGACGACCTGTTTCTGACATATGCAGACCCTCTCATTTGTAGAAGTAAGAGGGAGTTGGATTCCGGATGTGGAATGATAAATTACAAGTCTGTGACTACCTCAAGGATCTTAACTTTCAAAAGTTATATGGTAGTGATGTCGGACCAGATTTGGGAAATGCCTCTGAGTTTCATAAACTCATTCACGTTGATGTTCTTGGTGAACTTTCGTCCAGACATATGTTTTGCAGTTAGCACGGTGAGCTCATATTTGGTTGAGCCTCACTGGATTAGTGCCAAGAATCTTCTGAGATATCTTCGTGGCACAATCTCTCATGGATTGAGATACACTGTCGGAAATATGAAACTGCATGATTATTCAAATGCTGACTAGGCAGGTAGTGTGGAGGATCACTAGAGCACTTCTCAATGCTAGTTCTCTTTGGATTCTGCTTCGGTATCATGGATGAGTAGGAAGCAGATGTTGGTTGCTATAAGCACCGCCGACACCGAATACATAGCTATGAGTATGATCTCGTGTGAAGCTGCATGGTTGCAGAAGCTCTTATGTGTGTTGTTTGTACACATGATGAATACCACTGTGATTCTCTGTGACAACCAGAAGGGGGATTCGATTATTGAGGAATCCCATATTCAATGATTGCTCTAGCAAATAGACATCAGATACTGCCTTATCTGGGATATGGTAAGTCGATGAGCGAGGAGGCTCCATCGCATTGAGACTGATGTACAGATCGCAGACATTTTGTCAAAGCCCCGGGGAAAGGTCAAATCTGTGACTTTCCCGTACGACTTGGAGTCATTGAGAGACCTTCTTATAAGGGTCATGCATGTTGCATGCATTGAGCTCTGGGAGCTCTAGGGGGGTTTGGGGTACTTACTGGAGCAACATACGACCACAGGGCGACTTACCCTCCCCGGTGGTGTGCTATGTACAAGATGACAGGTTCAACCTTCCCCTGTGATACCCTATGGCAACTGTGGAACAAGATGATTAGTTCTCCTGTGGGCCGGGATGATTAGTTCTCCCGTGGCAACTATGGAACAGGATGATTAGTTCTCTTGTGGGCTGGGATGATTAGTTCTCCCGTGGCAACTGTGGAACAAGATGATTAGTTCTCCTGTGGGTCGGGATGATTAGTTCTCCCGCGGCAACTATGGAACAAGATGATTAGTTCTCCTGTGGATCGGGATGATTAGTTCTCCCATGGCAACTGTGGAACAGGATGATTAGTTCTCCCGTGGGTTGGGATGATTAGTTCTCCCGTGGGCCAGGATGATTAGTTCTCCCATGGCAACTATGAAACAGGATGATTAGTTCTCCTATGGGCCAGGATGATTAGTTCTCCCATGGCGATTGTGGGGCAGAATGATTCGTTCTCCTATGGACAGGATGATTAGTTCTCCTGTCGAGGCATCCTACCCATGCAGTCTGCAACTCATGGGAAGTACCTCTCATCTGATCAATGAGCATGGAAATGGGATTAGGGACCATAGTAGTACTATCGATGGACGCATCGATGTATCTACTGTACTCCCTATGTTAGGATGACCTCCATTGATCTGGGATAAATAAAACTGATCAATTGAATTGTCGGAACTGTCAGGAACTATAGGAACTGTCGGGAAAAGATGGAACTACCGGAACTGCCAAAACTATCGGGAACAGTCGAAATTGCCGAAACAGCCTGAGCATCTGCCTCCGAAGGAGAGCATCATGCAAGGGACAACTAACTAACATTGGGACAGTTGTATGGTACTTAGCAGAAAATACACCAAACATGCAATGTTACAGCTAGCATGCAAGGGACAGCTAGCATGCAACAGCAAGCATGCAAAGGACAACAAGCATGCTAGGGACAACAAGCAAGCAAGAAGCAGCCAGCACATAGGTCAGTATGGCAACATGGTGCAGCAATGGCACATAATGCAATACAGTGATGGGTACAGTCATGATTAATGAAACATGATGAGATGCAGCATAGTGATGATGGGTGCAGCATCGTGCAGCACGGTGAGGTGCAACATGATGACGAAATGCAGCACAATGATAGGCAAAGGAGTCACCATGGAGAATCAGTTGAAGCAGCAAGTCTTCAATTGATCTCATGTATCATCTTGTTAGAGATGATCTATGCTCTTATCTAGATAAGTCAGAGTGTTGACTTCTATTGTAAACGTACTATCTCTCTCACTGCTGAACTATTGAAGAACATATAAGAAGAATTGATCAAGGGTTTCCCCACATTGGGGTTTGTCCCTAGCTAGCGCCACATCTTGTGTCCTCTTGTCTTGGCTTGTTTTCTGCGATTTATGTTTATGTTCTATCTGCAGTTTACTTTAATGCTAATGTGATTGCCAATGTGGAAAAGATATTGAGCTAACTGTGAAAATTGAAATAAATTGCTCTAAGCATAGAACATACCTAAAATCAACAATGGTCATAAATCTAGTTCAAGAATTGAATTTGCAGAAGTAGACAAATTCAAAGGTGATCTCAATGTCCTCTTCCATTCACCAAGGCTCGGATATCACGTTGATTTTTCAGGTGCAATAGATACAAGCACTAAGTTCTAAAACTGATAATTACATCCATTTATATAGAGATAATCGTTTAGTATTTCTAGTTAATCATTAAGTAATTATACTTCAGAAATTCAACCATAAAAGCAATAGGACAATAGAGATCACAATGAGACAATGATGCACAAAGACAACAAAAGATTTACCTTGGAGAAATCCAACAACCTTTTCCTTAGAGAAATTATTCAATTCAACAAGAGATACATCAAATCCTTCTAGTCAAAACGAATGTCAAACTGACTAGCAAGAAAGCCTGGTCAAACTGCACTTTTATCAGGTCACACAGTGTAATATTCCTAATGAAAAAATTAAGTGATAACAGAAACAAATAGTGAACATGCAACCAGAAATCAAACACACAAACAAAATATCATCTACACCAGAAAACTGCACCAAAAAAGTGGAGCTATTTTATTATGTTGATGGAATGGAGTACAATAGACAAGAATAGACGAAACTGGGCTTGCTATAGCAAGCAAATCCAAACCCGAGTGGAAATCATGCTGCCCAAGTGTTGGTTAACCCTAATCCATGATCTGCGTTGACCCAGAATTTTACTGTTTTGTTGCTAGGTGAGTAATTAGATTTCTTCCCTCCCAAGAGCTCGAAAAATTCTGAAACTTCAGTTGTTACACTTTCTCACTCAGACCAGCAAAACCCAGAAAGGTTTTCCCTCCAATCCAACTCTCCAAAAAACACACAAAAGAGTATGCTTGCCCAACTCGTCCTCCTGAACGCACTACTAAAACTATGTTTGTCGAATGACCCCAAATCACCAACCAAATCCCGCCGGAATTCCCCTGCAATTGTTCCTCAAATTTCTCCTCAACCTCCCTTATTTCTCCAGTCTTTCCCCACCTCAATTTCTTCTTTCCCTTGGACCCCTGTGCAAGCGCAGAAACAACTCCTACGCAAGCCAAAAATGCACAAATTTGAGTTGAAGTTTTCCCCCACTCTCAGCCCTGCAAACCACTCCCAAACTCCAGCAATTCCTATCAACAATGATCTCTTAAAAGCCCAGAAACTCATTGGTTCTGTCGCTGCCTCTCCCAAGAAGTGCATATTCTCCTTCTGCGCCCAGTCTGCTCACCAAATGGGGTGAATTACCCTCAAATTGCATATGGAACAACACTGCAACAGTGAAGATTGGCTCCCCTAGAGTGGCACTCAAAGTCCACTGAAGGAGGAGTTGAGATTCCCCTTCAAAAATCTCTTGTGCTAAGCAGCACGAGTTGGCCTAAACAGCAAAATCAAACTTCATTTGAACTCCGAATTTGGCAAAAGATCCAAAATGGAGCTCCTTTCATCTATTTATCTTGGTCTCCTCCTCTCTCCTTGTGGATCCCCCATTCGACCTCCTTTCCCTCTCCTTTCCTCTAATTCGAATTTCTTCTCAAGGGAGTTCGATTTGCCTTGAAGTGGCCCCTATAATCCACTAATGACAAAATCTTTCATCTTTCTAATGTTTGGAGCCCCCTGTTTCTCACAAAATTTATTTAATACCTCTTCACCCACTTTCCCCTAAGTTTTGTGCCCAAAATTTTTCCAACACCCAAAATTGCAAAATTATGAGATTGCTTAAGCAAAATTTAACTAGAGGGAATATTATAGTCCTCCTCTCCTAAATGTTGCATGTCCTCAAGCAATTGTAATGTCGAGTGATGTAATATTTGCTCTCCCTCCCACATAGCATCCTCCTTTGGCAAGTCCTTCCACTGGACAACAAAATCCTTGATGACCCTGCTCCGAAATTTTCTCTCTGCAACCTCCAAGATAGCCTCTAAAACTAGAATCAGCTATCATTTATCATCCATCGGTGGTAACTCTGTGATTGTTGTAACTTGTTGTCCCCAAAGCCTTTTTCAGGGAAGAAACATGGAATATGTTGTGTACCTTACATCCAGGTGGGAGCTCTAGGTCATATGCCACCTCCCCAACTTGCCAAGTCACCCTATAAGGCCCATAAAAGCATGGCTTAAGATTTTATGCTCCCTTCTACTTAAGAGTGGAGTGCCTGTACGATTGGAGTCTCAAAAATACTAAGTCCCCAACCTCAAAGTGTCTCTCGACTTTGCCCCTCTTTGCATATAGCTTATGTCCGTTATGGGTTGTTTGCAAGTTATCCTTGAAATCCCTAAGGATATCCTAGCTATCATGTATCCAATATTTGGCCCCCGTGGCCCTACTATCTCCAAAAACGATATTAGCAAAAGTGAGTATTCTCCAAGATGCAGCCACTTCACCCATGCACGTTGTTGTCCAATCACATAATTGCGCAAGTAGCCCTCCAACCACCTATCCATGATCTCGGTCTGGCCATCGGTCTGTGGATGGTAGTTGGTACTAGGTGTTAGTTCCATCCCCACCAAATGAAACAGCTCCTACCAAAATCCTAACATGAACTTGCTATCCCTATTGCTAACTATGGTCTTGGGGAGACCATATATCCTGAACATCTCTCTTAAAAACAACTCGACCACCTATGAAGCTAAATATCGAGCGGGTATGGCAAAGAAATGGCCAAACTTAGTTAACCTGTCAACCACCACATAAATGCAATCTCTCCCCTGAACTCTCGGCAACCCTATAATGAAGTCCATAGACACGCTCTGCCTCTCTCATTTCCTCTCAAGAATAGGGAGGGCTTGTAATAAGCCATCTAGGTGTGTCTACTCCCCCTTATTCCTCTGACAAGTGTTGCACTCCTAAACATGTCTCAAAACATCCTCTTTGAGGCCCTTCCAGGTGAAGCGATCCCTAATGGTCATGTATGTATTAAGAAACCCCTGATGCCCTGCTGACGGAGAATCATGTGCAGCCTACATGATCTTATCCGACAATTGGGAGCCTAGTACCAAATAAATCTCGTCTTTGTAGTAGATCACGTCATTCATCACCATGTATCTACCAACTCCTATTGTGTCATGCAAGGCCTCACATGCATGTTGGTTCTTGGAATACTCAACCAGTAACTACACCCTCCAATCTTGAGCAATGCTCATAAGGGGAAGCGTAGCAGGCCTTCTAGATAATGCATCAACAACCATGTTTTTTTTCCCTTGACATGCTTGATGTCAAAATCATATGCTTGGGTCTTGCTGACCCACTTTTGCTACCACTCATTTAGCTCTCTTTGCTCCAAGAAAAATATGAGATTGTTGTGGTCAGTCTTCACCTTAAACTTGTTTCCCACCAAGTATTGCCAGAACTTCGCTAGCGCATGCATAATGGCTAGCATCTCCTTATCGTATATGGAAAACAAATTCTCATGTACCTGCAGATTCCAGCTCTCGAATGTGATCAGGTGTTCCCCCTACATCAAAACTACTCTGAGGGCCTCTCCAGATGCATCACACCCCAAGACAAAGGGCAGCATGAAGTCAAGAAAAGCCAACACAAGGCAGTTGCTCATCACCTCCTTGAGGCGCTCAAAAGCCTCTTGCACTACATTTGTCCATACAAACATCCCATTCTTGGTTAAGTTTGTGAGGGGAGCTGCTAATTGGGAAAATCCTCTCACAAACCTCCTGTAGTAAGTACATATGATTATGAATCCCCCCCAACTCAGTCACATTCCAGGGTGTAGAACAATCTAGAATGGCCCTGATCTTCTCTTGGTGAACCTAAACGCCATCCTCTCTAATGATCCGGCCAAGATACAACATCTTTGTTATTTGAAACTCACATTTGGACATCTTGGCATACAGTTGTTACGCCTCTAGAATGTGCAAAACCTCCTTCACATGCTACAAGTGCTCCTCCCAAGTCCTGTTATAGATCAATATGTCGTAAAAGAAAACTAGCAGATATATGCACAGCAACTTACAAAATAGATGGTTCATGCAAGAAAGAATGGTAGCTAGAGCGTTGGTTAGCCCAAAGGGCGTCACCAAAAACTCTAAGTGTCCATAGTGACACCTGAATGCAGTCTTTGGGATATCCTGCTCTCTCACACGAATCTGATGGTACCCCGAACGCAGATTTATCTTGGTGAAGTACTTCGCCCACATGAGCTCATCTATCAATTCGTCAATGCACGGGATAACATATCTATTCTTCAGGGTCCTCTTGTTCAAATCTTTGTAACCAATACACATACGGAGGGTCGCATCCTTTCTCTTCCCAAAACCACGGATTAAGTAAAATGACTAGAACTAGGCCTAATATGTCCTAACGCCAACAACTCTCGTATGGCTCACTCTATCTCATCCTTGTAAGCCATGGGATGTCGATATGGTGTAGTGATAACTGCATTCACCCCTCCTCTAACTCAATCATGTGCTGAAATCCCGTCTGGTGGACAACTTACTAGAATGTCCCCAAAAATTGATGGATACTTGTCTAGTATCTCCTGAATGTCATGGTGAGGTGGTCATGGCAAAGTCCCTGCCTCTGAGACCTGGAGCTCCAAAACCCATTCTATATCCCCATGTCATAGATCAATCTCCATCTAATGTGATGACCCTGTCTATGGTGGGTACGAATGCATGCCCCTCAACACAACCAACTTCCCATTTGGCCTTGTGAACACCATCTCCAAGCTCTTCCAATCTGTAGTTACATGCCCAAGGGAATAAATCCACTAAATACCCATCACTACATTTGTGTCTCGAACATCGACTAGAAAGAAATTATCGATCATAGAGTAGTTCCCCATAGTCACGTCATACTAGGGAAATATCTAGTGCACCGCATGATCTTGTAGCCAAGTACTAAAACTGATAAGTTCCACTATCTGGGCATCAAAGAAATTGTGGGTGGGCCCACTATCCACCGACACACGTTGCCCCTGTACTGTGCCTTTGATCCTCAATGCCAAGTACTTTAGCACTCCCTGAAGCGAAGCAATAACTCCTCCTGTGAGCAGGAAAGGACCTCCTCTAAGTGAGGGAGGTGGGCCTCCTCCTCCTCCAACGATTGGGTGCTCACTATCACCTCCATCTGCCTCTTGCTCAACATCATCCTCTGGCTCACTGTCTAAGAAAGCCTCTATATAGTTGGCCTTTCCCTTGGTGCATTTATGCCCCGATGCCCATGGTTGTTGGCATGTGAAGCACAACTTCCTCCTCCTGAGGTCTCTCGTAGTCTCATCATCTAATTGCCCACGCCCTGGCATCTCCCTTTATGGTGGGAGCTTGATATCTCTACCGCTCTATTGGAAAGGGGGTCTAGTAGGTATTAGTGCTCAAGCCTTGGGAATTGCGTCCTACAAATCCCAGGTCTTGCTCACTGCATCCTAAAGTGAAGTAGGTTTGTTAGACCTTACTAACCCATGCAAGGGTGTTAATTTTAGGTATGTTCTATGCTAGAGCAATTTATTTCAATTTCTTTTCCACATTAGCAATCACATCAGCATAAAGTAAATTGCAGATAGAACATAAATATAAATCGCAGAAGACAAGCCAAGACAAGAGTACACAAGATGTGGCGCTAGCCAGGGACAAACCCCAATGTGGGGAAACCCTTGATCAATTCTTCTTTTATGCTCTTCAAAGTTCAGCAGAGAAAGAGAGAGAGAGAGAGTACATTTACAATAGAAGTCAACACTTTGACTTTTGATATCAGCAAAGATCAGTTGAAGACATATTGCTTCAACTGATTCTCTAAGGTGATTCCTTCACCCATCATAGTGTTGCATTTGGTCCATTTGTTGCACCTTACCATGTAGTACCATCATGCTACATCATGCATCATCATGTTGCTCATGATCTCATACATCACTGAGCTGCCCATACATCATGCTGCCCATGATCTCATCTATCATGTTGTACATGATCTACTCACTATGTTGCCCATACATCATATCATCATGCTGCTTATTATGCTGCCCATGATCTCATACATCATGTTGCCTTCCTTCGGAGACAGATGCTCCGACTGTTTCGGCAGTTCCTAGTAGTTCCTGCTTTTCCAGCATTTCCGGCTTTTCCAGCAGTTCCGACATTTCCGCAATTCTGGCTTTTCTGGTATTTCTAGCTTTCCGGTGTCTCCGGCTTTTCCGGCAGTTCCAACTGTTTCAGCAGTTCCGGCTTTTCCGACTCTTCCAGCAATTCCGACTTTTCTGGCTTCTCCGGTAGTTTTGGCTTTTCCGGATTTTCCGGCTTTTCCACCAGTTCCAGTTTTTCCAGCAGTTCCGTCTTTTCCAGATTTTCCGGCGTTTCTGCCAATTCCAGCTTTTCCGGCAGTTATGGCTTTTCCAGCTTTTCCTTAGGATCTCTCCTCCTACTAAACCCAAAGACAAGTAGAGAGAGGAAGAGATCCAAGTTTGTGTAGAAATGACTTGAAGTCCTCTTCTATTTATACTAAAACGTAGAGGTTGAATAGACATGACTGTTGGGTTTATCAGCCTACCCAAGTTGTTGGTCGGCTTGATAATAATTCCATAATCAAAATAAATTCATATCTCCATAAATACTTATCGGAATTGGATGATCTTTAGATCAATCCTACACCTCTCGACGAGAGGGTTCCAATAAAAATATCAGCTGCCATAAATAAGCTGACCCACATGGAGTTTGGCCCTAGTTGCCAATTTTAAGAAAGGGCTTAGCTAGGCCCTCCACAAACAAGAAAACCCTCCTAGACTCTAATAAATCTGGTACCATTATGGATAACCTCAAGAACTCTAAGATGTAATGCTATGAGTGTCATGTCTACTTGAGCTGAGTCAGCTCTCTAAAGTGTGCCTAAGGGTCTCTCCTATCAAAGCGCTATACTACCCTCCTAGTAAAATCCTCATACAAAGTCACACTGGCGTGTCCTAATGTGGACAATTGTAATGTCCCCAATTTTATTCTTCTTCATAGTACAGCCAGGGTGGATTTCCAGGGCAGGGGATGGCCAGATCAGTGGAGCAAGTTTATGTCATCAAGGGTTTCGATGGAGTTTTGAGGAGTTTTCATGGGGTCCGATGGCATTTGCTTGGCATATTCATCATTATGACCAGTTTCACACATCTTATTTTTGGTTTCGTTCTAATAATTCCCGTAAAATAGGGTTATAATTGGAATAACTTAATTGATTATGCTCGCGCTGGCATTCTGGGGAGATTAATTGATGGAACACCTTCGTGTAATAGCTCGTTGGAACCGGAACGAGAAGATCTACAATATGGGATGCTAAGAAGAGAATTCCAGTGGCCGAAGAGAGTATGGTGGGTAATTTTCCATTTTCCTTAGTTAAAAAATGACTTTAATTAGTCATTTAATTAAGGAAAAAAAATTAATTGGAAAAAAAGGGTCAAAAGTGACTTAAGTAAAATAAAATAAAATTAAAAGGTCACTTGATAAAGTCAATGGAGGAGCTTCAAGAATAATAATAAAATAATAAAATAAGATGCTTCTAGAGGCTTGGAGATCTATCTGCGAGATCTATAAAAGAGGAGGAGAAGGTCATTTGGAGACATCTTCGATCTTGGATTGAGTATTGTTTGTTGTATGAGAGGTTGAGAACCCGGTTCTCTACTCCATTGGTAGCCCCAGGACGAAAACCCTCGGGTGATTTAGAGAGATTGGGTGAGCACCCATCTCCCCTTGGTGGATTGATTCAGAATCCACAGGCGTAGTGATTGTTCTCCTGTTTCAGTTTGGAAGTTGTAGGGTCATTTCCAACTATTGTATTTGTTGAATAAAGTGTAACTAGGTTCGGTCTTCATAATGGCATGATCTTTGTAAATGATGTAATAAAAGGAAATAAATTATTTTTTTTGCATGCCTTGCTACATGGGTTTCATGAGCAAGAAGCATCACTAGGTGAAAGTCTTCTTCTTGATGTCTTTAGGATTTATTTATATGTCAAAGATTCATGTCATATGTATAGAAATTCTTCATGAGTTTATGTAAATGTATACAAGTCCACAAAGTTGTGAAGAAGCCCTCCATAGACCAAGCATAATCCTCCAAGAAGTCTGCAAGCGGAAACAAGAAGAAATTCTTCATGTCGGCTCCAAATAGAATTAATAAAATGAAAGTCATGTCAGCTCAAGGAAATAGTCATGACAGTTCATGGGATCATGTCGGCTCAAATATGTGGCACAAACCACTATAAATACCCATGTACAGTCAGTGCAAAAAGCAGAAGGAAAAACTCGCATTCCTCTGAATTTTCAGGAGATTGAAGGAGCAGGGATACGCATAAATGGAAAGATAAATCTAGGGTTCAACTGCAACCTTGGATGGGTATAAGGAGCAGAAGAACCCGGGCTAATCTACTCTCAGCATACCTGTGATTTGAAGGTGAAGTTCTCGAATGGATAGAGCAGAGAAGACTGTGGATATAGATACAGTATTGACATGCGTTGTCGGATAGATACTCTCGACATAGTCATGGCCAGATCTCCATGCATGAATAAGGATGCAACATTGATCTAAGTTCTGGAGTAGAGATCTCACCTCGGCATACCTATGAATTGAAGGCACAGAACTTAGATGGATTAGGCAGAGAAGATCTCGGATAAGGATATTGTATAGGCGTAAGGTCTAAGCTATATACATTCTCAGCATAGACCTAATCCTTATAATGACAGTCTCCGCATTACAGTGATAGATTGATCTCACATGACAAGGAGCAGTTGTGGCAAATAGATTTCGGTGGTATCCTTGTAGGATACAAAACACAATGAACAGCGGTCATAGATCTACTCTCTTGGATCAATGAAGATCATGTTGAATGTTATCTGTGTCTCTTATATATATTACTGTCTCGACTTAACCAGGTTAATGAAGTGGGTTTCAATGATGATAGTGATTCTCGGCATCCCTGCAAAAGGAGACATAGTCCTAATAGTCACCACAGTATTCGGATCTAGTGATCTCGATATGAATATGTATCTCAGAGGCAGTCACAATGACAAGGATCATAAGAAGTATTAACATGATTATTACAGTCTAAGCATAACAAAAGTAGTAGTACAGTAAAGTGATGTTGTGATCTTCATGGGAGCAGAAGATTATCTCAGTGATAGTCTCAAAAGGCAGCCATGGTGTAGCAATGATACACTCAATGATATTGTTACAGCAATGAATTTCTTGGTGATGCAATGGTGTCAGAGGAACAACAAGATGATGATCTCAGCAGTGTTCAAGAAAGAGGATTAATGTCTTGGTATTGGAGAGGCAGAATGTGTCAAGGGTCATGGTCTTGGTATTCATCAATGGAATCTCTACAAGAAGAATTTGCGTGGGTTTTCCTCTCCAAGAGGGTGAGATATTGGCCCTGGCAGAAAGCCAAATATTTGTGTTCTTGTCTCTTTTGTCTTGATAGCAGTTTGATGAAGCTAACATACACACACTAGTAATAATGGAAACATCAAGCTAAGATAAATTATATAAATACTTCACAGATTGTTATCATGTAATGAAGAATCAACTTAATTATGCCTGCCCTAGATTCTTCAATAGTATTGTCATATATCTATATGTAATAACGCTGGAGTTTGTTGCTCATTGTTCCTCATGTTATGATCTTTTAGTGAGATTTTCATGCAATTTGTGGGTTTATGGTTTCTATCAAATTTCTGGTGTTTGGGTTTTTCATGGCAATTTTATGTTAAATGCTTGATAATTTGATTTTAAGGGTTGGTTCCAAATTTTCTCCATTTGGGACATTACAACAACCCATGAAACCACTAATCGTGGGCTTCCCCCTCCAAGTGTAGGGTAGCCATTTTAATGGCCTCCAACTCCATCATCTGGTTAAGCTCGAAATATGTATCAATTTATCCAAGCTCTAGTGGTGCATTTGGAAGAGCCATCAAAAGTGGGATGGTATAACCTCCCAATTATGCGTTGTAAATCTGAGCTCTACGAAGAGGAGCTATTGGTTCCCTTGCACCTACTGCCATGCTTGAGTTGGCATAAAAGTCAAAGCAGCTTGAAACATTTACCCCATAGAATGCCACTCACGAAAATAGTCCCCCATAGGCATCTCATTAGCCTCTGCCTTCTCCCCAGCCCCTGTAGCCAAGAATGTGGGCATTGTAGATCTAGGTGGTCCATTATAAGTGAGAGGGTAGTTTGGACTGTTAGGGTTCTTAATGTTGTGGGATGCACCTAAAGTCTCTCCTCCCATGAACTCCCTGTGGTTGTCTCCGATGCATTGTTGTCTCATATCATCCATCACTTCATTCTTCCCCCTCACAATCTCATTCAGTGCCCTCAGGATGCCCTACATAGTTGTGTCATCTTTGTGTGTGATCCCCATGACTGTCTTGGCTATCTCCTCCTCAAGGAACTATGAATCTGGGGTGATCTCCAATTGCCTCTCTTTACTCATGTACCTGTACCTCCAATATGTTATGTTCTCCTTATCTCCTGGGGACATAGGAAAAGCCTTCCACTACTGGCCAGATCACAGCTTTGAACCATTGTAATATTCCTAATGGAAATTGAAGCAAACAAAGTTCCTTCTTCAGATAAATTACTCTAGAAAACTTGGAATATAAAGATATCCATGAGGATACAATTATTATATATTAAATGTGTGAATAAGAATGATACAAATGAGAGCGAGAGGCTTGCTTATATACTAAGCAGGTGCCTCTTCATGGAGATTCATGTCTCATTTAGACATGACTCTTCAACCTAATTACTAATTAACTAAACATTATTTATGATTATTATCATTTACATGATTTCCTATATATTTATTTATAACATTGCCTTCCTCCTCAAAAAGCTAAAAAGGCTTGATCTTTTTTTCAGTTTCGAATGTCTTCTTGTTTCGGAACAGTCATCTTCGTTGATATAAGTTGATATGATCTTCTAAGTGACAAACAAAATTGTCGCACTGAGAAGGGATCAGACCATCCTAGATTAATCTTCTATGGAATATTCTGATCACTGGAATTTTGTAACGACTTGTCATCATAGGACAGGATTGAGGTTACATCACTATTCTCTGGAACATCAGTTTGTTGTTTCTGATCTGAATGGTCCCGATACGTGGCTTGGTTGAGTTGTCTACTCTCATGATTCAGATGTCAATAGGGAACCTTTTTGGTTTGACTTTCCCTTATTAGGTGTGTGGAAAAATTTTTATTTCCTTCTCGTACTATGATTTTTGAGTTAGGTACATAATCTTCGTTTGGAATCTTCATCATCTGGATTGTAACATGTCAATGTGTTTTTTCTTCCACTAATTGATCCTCTTCTTGATTTCTGTTATTCACCGGTTCGGTATCAACTTCCTTATCTTCAACCTGGACTGTTATGTCTGGAGACTTCAATACTTCTTGAACAAATTGCTCTAACTTGTCTTTAAGTGATGTCTTATCACATTTAAGCTTCTTTATTTGTGTAAGGAGTTTTTGGTTATGATTCCTTAGACAGAAAACCTCTTTGGTTTCTGATTCATCAACCTTATTTTCATTGTTTTGACTTTTAAGTTTTTCATCTTTTAGATCTCTGATTTGTTCTAATAATTTTTTATTAAGGTTCTTTAAACATAAATTCTCCTCTTCTTGTTTTGATAAGTGCTTCTTGAGTTCTTTTTTTGTGACCTTAGCCTTCTTCACTTTGCAAGTAATTTTTCAAAGTGGTCCTTGAGGCGAGAGATTTCTTCATCCTTTTCCATTACTTCTTTGTAATGCATATCCATAAGATTTTTATGTTCATGTTGTAAAGCTTTCTTTTTTTTCTGAAATTTGACTACTTTGCCTTTCTCTTGATCTTCTAGCCGCAATTTCTTGGTACACTGGATCAAATCATTTTGTAGGAGTGATGATGGGCTTTCAGCTTGCAATGTGAATTATGTTTCCTGCATTTCCTTATTAAAATCAGCCTCTCGTCACTTATATATTGCCATTAATTGTCCTATATTTCTTGCAATTGCTTGTCTTTGTGCATCACTTAGAATTTCAACTAAAGTAAAAGTTCTGTAACATTTTATGCGGATGACATTTTGATTTCTAAATGATTCCTGACAATTAGGATATCCTTCTAAACAAAAAGGCCATATTGAAAAGAAACCACTGTTCTTTGTTGAACTCATCTTTTTACTTCTTTTCTTTTCTTTCTTTTATCCTTCAGTGATTGACTTTATTTTTCCTCAAAATGATACTTTGATCAAAGGGTTTAATGCCCTCCCAAGAGCTCGGAAAATTCGGAAACTTCAGTTGTTATACTTTCTCACTCAGACCAACGAAACCCAAAAAGATTTTGCCTCCAATCCAGCTCTCCAGAAAACCCACAAAAGAGTGTGTTTGCCCAACTCCTTCTCCTGAAAGCACTGTTGAAACTGGGCTGTAGAATGCCCCCAAATCACGAGCCAAATCCCTCTGGAATTCCCCTGCAATTACTCCTCAAATTTCTCCTCAACCTCCCTTATTTCTCTAGCCTTTCCCCACCTCAATTTCTGCTTGCCCTTGGACCCCTGTGCAAGCCCAGAAGCAGCTCTTGCGCAAGCCAGAGATGCATAAATTCGAGCTAAGGTTCTCCCCCGCTCTCAGCCCTACAAACCTCTCCAAAAATCCAGCAATTCCTGTGGACATTGATCTCTGAAAAGCCCGGAAACTTGTTGGTCCTGTAGCTGCCTCTCCCAAGGAGTGTATTCTCCTTCTGCACCCAGTCTGCTCACCAAATAGGATGAATTACCCTGAAATTTCCTCTGAATCAACATTGCAATAGTGAATATAGGCTCCCCTAGAGTGGCACTTGAAGTCCACTGAAGGAGTTGGGATTCCCCTACGGAAATATCTTGTGCCAATTAACACAAGTTTCCCTGGCTGAACAGCACAAGCAAACTAGAGTTCAACTCTGAATTTGGCAAAAAGATCCAAAATGGAGGTCCTTTCCTCTATTTATCTTGGTCTACTTCTCTCTCCTTGTGGGTCCCCCATTCAATCTCCTTATTTCGAATTTCTTCTCAAGGGAGTTCAATTTGCCTTGAGGTGGCCCCCACAATCCACTAATGACATAATCTTTAATCTTTCTAATGTTTGGAGCCCTCTTTTTCTCACAAAATTTATTTAATACCTCTTCACTCACTTTCCCCTAAGTTTTGTGCACAAAATTTGTCCAACACCCAAAATTGCAAAACTGTGAGACTGCCTTAGTGAAATTTAACTAGAGGGAATATTACACACAGCTGCCCAAGCAACTCAGCCTCATCTGCTCTGAGAGGGCCGGGTTTCAACCTACTTCTGCACTCAGAAAATTTCAGTCCAGCTGCCCAGATATGCCCAGAAAACGCATCATGTCTTCCATACATACGATGTCAGCAGGAGAGAGAACCTTCACATCTGTGAGGTCAATGAGAGGGAGAAGGAGAGATCTTGGTCAACCGCAAATTTTGGCCCTCTTTTATGTCTTCTTCGTGTGAATGAGCAGAAGATACTTTGTTGTGATGATGATTCGAACTGTGCCAAATAGAGGAAGACGAATGCCTTTATATAGTGATCATGGGAGGCCGAATAGGTGTGACAAGGGGCAGGCCAACTTGGAGGGCCGACCTGACTGTCTTGGAGTCTAAAGTTCAAATTTCAGAAATTCAAAATTTTCTTTTTTGAAGCCAACAGAAGAACATGTTTGGAATTTATTATTACATATATTTGAAGGGCTAAATCATTAATTATGAAGACCGGCCATAGCTACAAAATTCAACAAATTCTAATCTAGGTATCAAATGGATGGATGGCACCTGTCAACTACTAAATATTCATATAGGAAATTTGGGGGATCAAGTAAAACAAGTCGCAAGGCAGTTCAACGAGGCTGATGGATTATCCAAAGAAGGGCACCACTTGGCAGAAGGTGCAGTTCTATATGAAGAATGCATAGATGAGTTTATTTCTCTCAGAACAACCTTACTCCTGAAACATCCAATCAGTTGGGTCCTGTCTGCTTTTGTAGCTGTTGGGGACAAAATCTTTTCAATTTTGACTTGGTAATTCCGTTTTTCTGTTTTTATATGACTATCCCTGCTCTAGAAGACCAGTTATGTAACTGATTTTGTTTTTTAAAGTTAAAAAGAAGGTTTAGAAGCCTTATAGGCTGATAGAGATGATCTCTTTTAAGAGAGCTGTAAAATTTTTGAGGGAGATAGGAAGCTTAAAACCCCCCTGGCTCTTTGTCTGTAAGTGTTTTAGCACGTTAAAACTGTTATTTCGGTTCTCTTTATATAGAAATTAATAATTTTCTCCTTCAAAAAAAAACTCATGCAAAAACTAAATTAACATTTTACTATAACTAAAGTTTGTTTCAAACACAGGAAGAAAGACACAACTGAGTCATTCGTACACCATATATACCTATTCTATAAACAAATTGATGTTTCTCAATTTCCATGTGAAAAATCCAACCACAGCCAATACAGAGAATTTTATAGAATAGTCCTTCACATCTCACCTTCACCGTTCACCAATCTATCTACAAACCAATTTCTCACCACAAAAAGATAGGTCTTTTACATGGGACAAAAATAATTAAGGTCACATGTTCTATACACGACTCTAACAATGTACAAAAGCATTCAGAATAATATAATAAAGATTTCAAGGGTCAACAACTTGTCAGAAACTTACCTGCTCAAGTGTATGATGAGCGAAATCTGTGGTTGATATCATAACTCCTGCCGCAAATGAACCCAGTTCAAGGCTCAGACCTAACTTGTCACTGCACTGAAAATGTCACAAACAATGCACGAGTAAGAATAAAGTCCTAACTTCTAAATCGATGCTATATCTTGCTTCATTGGCATTGAGGCTACAAGTATTGAAAGAGCAGCAGAAACAATAACATCCATCTATTTGAATACAAATGTTATATAATGCATTCTTTCTCTGTACATTCATTTTCACTCAAATTAGTTATGCATAGAAATATAGGTAAAAGGATCCTTAAATCCAGGAACTGCAGGATAGAGATTGCAGTAATCAGGAGAAATGGACCCTGGATAAAATAACCACTTTAATTCGGTTGGAACTTGGAACTGCTTCATCCAGAAATAAGTGAGCATCTGCAAGGTCATCATCAAGTCTAGCAGTATTTTTTTCCTGATTTAACTCTTGATACTTGATTTTTACCGACATTAGACTGGCCCAGTTTTACAAAAACCATGAAGCCATAATTTTGAAATTAAAGTAACCATCAACAAATTTTTTACATATACATAGCTATTATTAAGAAGGTGTGTTAGTGCTATTTGAGGTTTACTGTTTGGTTTCGAGGAAGATGAAGCCAGAGCTCTACTCCTTTGCTTATGGCTAGGGTTTTCGTCTGTCTAGATGTATGCCTCTGTCTGCAAATGCACATTTCCTGTGTTTGAATGGTATTTTAGCAATGTGGGAGCCTCTTCCTAATCAGAGACATCTTCAATTTTTGCCTTCTTTCAATTGTAGATCTAGTTTTCTTGAGACTATAAATAGTCTTTCTGCTATAGTTTCTATGAAGGGGCATCTCTGAAGAAAGACATTTGCACTTGTTGGAAGTGCTGCATGCATTGAACCTTAATGCGCTGTTGTCATTGACTGAAAAATGAAAAATTGGAAGGGCCCACTGGTGTATGGTGTCTTATCTAATCTTTTAGCATACTTTCTTCACGTCCTGTGTACTCGTGACTTCCACAACCCTTCATTTCCTTTTGAATATCTTCCCTGCTCCTTAATTTAATATATGTCTTTCACTGAAGTTTAATATGTTTAATAGAATTAAGCTTGCCTTACACACCTTCTTGCTCACAGACCTTGAAGTTTACAGTGGGTGTTGCCCTCTTCTACTAACTGATACTCAAACTTCTTCAATTTGTTTCTCCATGCAATGGGATTGAAAGCTACTGTTTCACTCGATTCTTAATACATTGCGCTACAGTATTTGACCTCTTATACCTAAATTTTCAGAGAATAAAGACACAAGTGAGAAGATATGAAAATGATGTATATTTATTATTTGCTATTTAGAAGGAAGGCTCATTCATACACATAGGGGTACACATGCTTTTAAACATCAAATGACCTTCATTTCAACTTTCTGACTTCACCTATCAACTTCCTAACATGACATCTCATCTGCCATTATATTGAATAAATTTGAGTCAGCCCTATCAAACATTGACCTACAGAAAAGACCATAATTGAAACTGAGGAAATAAGGATGCAAGTGCAAGAGTTTGCTCGACTAGGAGTAATCAAGCCAAGCTAACCATGCAGAACATCAATAGTGTCGGTCATAAAAAAAGGATGGTACATGACAAATGTGTGTTGACTATCGAGGTTTGATGATCTAGTGGATGAGAATCAAGAAGCACAATACTTCAGAAAGCTAGATCAAAATGTGAATTTTAAAGACCAAATGATCTGAAATAGAGATTAGGACACACAAAAGACAACCCTTACAACAAACCAAAAAGTATATGAATGGCTGGTGATGCCATTTGAAGTATGAAATGATCCAACCACATTTATGCAACTGATTAATAATCTTACAACCCTTCATTCACTCTTCTATCAAGGAACAGTTGGACATCCTAATATTCAGTAAGGAAATGGAAGAACATTGGCAACATTTAGACATGGTTGTTGAAATTTCAAGAATATGATTTTTATTGCAACTTGTGAAATCTCACCTCAACCTTGAGATTTCCTGGATCTCTTTCCTCTGAACTTTCAGTAATAGCGCTGAATCTGAATATTAATTTACAGTAGTAAAAACATCACTTATCTTCAACAAACTTCACAAGCCAGCCCAAGAAAATAAAAACCAATTGCTACACCCCAAGGGACAACTACAATAAAGGAACCCTCAAAAGGGTATATGGTTGCTGATTCAACAAGCCTCGTGCTTGGAAATTCCAAACTCAAACAGTTTTCTCATTTGCTCCTCCATGTACAGTGTTGTGGCTTGTGCTAGGTTAGATGTGGTATATTAGATGCTCCACCCTCATCTCTCATATTTACTAATGCATTTATGGATGGTACAGTTTGGTCACAGCATGTTCTACTTTGATATTCCATGCATTGGTATTCTTGGTTTGATGTGGTGATACGACTTCCTGGTCTTGCAGTGAAAGCGGTCAACTCTCATGAAATTTGATAACACTTCAAGTTCATAATGTTATAGTTTTATTCTTTACCTCATCACACCATGGAGGACATTGTTTGCTTTTAGAAGTTTTGATTTCTCAGGTCAGCTTGTACTACTAGGAAACCATTTAAGGTAGCATCTTACACATGCCAATCATATTTAACACTCTCCATTGTACCCCTTCACCCCCGATCATCAACAGAAATGTTTTCCCTTACTATGCATGATTTGTCAAAAATCACAAAAAAGGGCTAGATGAAGAAAAGCCAAAGTCACTGAACTCAAAAAGACTAAGACGTGTAGAGCAAATAAAGTTAAAAGCCAATAACATGTAAAGATTAAGTGAATGCCACCTTGTTTTGAGGTCGTTGCCCCTAGTCCCCTGGTTGTCTATGAATATCTAAAGAAAAAGGCAAAAGAGGCAATAAGAAATAGTGCCAAGGTAACGATACTCAATACTAAACTCCCTCTTTAAAGGCTTCTATACATAAAATGCCTTTCTCTTGAAGTCTATATGATCAAATATAAGATTTCTACATCATTACCTGACTTTGAATGTCATCACATTGAGTTTTGCCCTTCTCTTTTCATGATTTTCCGAATGTTTCACCAAGTTTCCAGGACAGGGGGATGCAGGAACAGGGAGACACACAACGGGTGCATGTGGGAGAACCCCCAAATTTTAGGAAAAATTAAGGGGGTCAGGGGGGGGGGGGGAAGGGGGTAAATATATGATATGTGTGTGTTGTAGACATGAATCAAATTCAAATTCAGTAACGAAATGCATTGATTCGCAGTGCACACATCATAAATGATTGAATGGAATAGAAACAGTAAAATATTGTATACTTTGATTTAAATTCATCATTCATTATTCTAGAATCTGATTAGAAAAAAGCAAAATAGTAGATACTTATGTTCGAAGACTGGATTAATAAATTGAAATTGTTCAAACCCAAAAGTGGTAAAAAGTGACAAGTCAAAGACACGATCTAAGGTCATTAGTATCTAGAGTCTGTTGGAAAATGTAACTAGTTTCGGTCTTCAAAATTGTCATTGTACTCATGTCATTATGTATATCTTATGTAACAAGCAACGGAAGAAAGAAGAATTATTATTTTCAAGCAGGGGGTTTCATGCTTCTTTTGATTGGTCAACTAAGTTAAGCATGTTCTTCATGCTTCAAGGGTTTGTCATGTCATAAGGATTATTGTCATGACTCATGAGTCAAGAGAGTCAATATAATTTGTATAAGACCCTAGTGGGCAAGTTGTATCTTGCAAAAGAATTTATTTTGAGTCTAGAAAGTCAAAATAAGCCTCCTAGCAAAATTCGGCCCTACCAACAAGAAGTCGGGCAGGAGAGAGGTATTCGACCTCATGAAAGGCACATATGTGGAAGCAACTTCGAACTCATTTGGCACCAATTTGATCTACACAAGAAACAAGTTTGAACCGTAGCAAGGAACAAGAAGGAAGCAAGAAGAAGTTAAAAGGAGAAAGGAAGATATAATTTTAAGCCTTATTCTCTCACACGAGCAAAGGAATTAGGGTTTTTGCAGCTATTATAGGGCGGAGAATTGCATGTCGAGATTGTGAATTCGAAGCTGGGGGCCAAAGCCATTATTGAAATTTGGTTGAACAAGTATTGACCCATGTTGACTTGGTTGATCTTTGACCTACATGAAAGAGATTCTTGGAGGATTAACTTGGTGCTTGGAGGAGGTCTTGGTTTAGAGGTTTGGGTCTTGGTTTTCTCATTTGAAGCAGATTTTATAAGAATAGACGAGATTTTTTTGGGTTTTCCCTTGGAGGGGTTTTTCCTTGGCTTGGAGCCTACTTCTTGTGTCTATTGTCTTTATTGTTTTTGTCTTGATAATTGATTGATGAAAAGATCTAACAAAGAAACATAAAGAAGATAACTAAAGTTCACAAGCAATTATTAAGGTCAAAGAGAATTGGTTTTAAATAGCTGCCCTACTACATTCTCCA
The DNA here is from genome assembly GCA_000404065.3 of Pinus taeda. Taxonomy (NCBI): domain Eukaryota; kingdom Viridiplantae; phylum Streptophyta; class Pinopsida; order Pinales; family Pinaceae; genus Pinus; species Pinus taeda. The sequence continues at coordinate 463,916 of APFE031625391.1, read as the reverse complement.
ACATCGAATCAGAGCTAAGGTAAAGAAAGAGAAGGCAGCTTGAAGATCATCTTGTTGACAGAAGAAGCGATTGCTTGTCAAGGGGAATCATTTCCTAAAGGACACAAGGAAAGAAGAAGAAGACTTATTGACCTAGAAGGACGATTATTGCATCAAACCTTCATTGAAGACCTCATCGTCTCAAGAAGAATCAATCTCTCGTTGAAGGAAGAAAGGACAAGCTCTTGTTGGAAGCTTTCTAGTGCACTCCATCATTTTAAAGAAGAAAAATATAGCATCAAAAAATCTTGAAATCATCATCCACTCTTTGAAGTTGTTCGAAAACACTATTGTCGAAGGCATCCTAGAAGTCATCATTCTACGACATCTTTGAAGTCTCTTTGAAGGACTTGAAAGCATCAAGATTGTTGAAGACATCATCAAGAAGGAGGACTCTTGGTTGACAAGCAAGTACCATATTCTCTTCTATGTCTCAATCTACAAATCACATGGTTACATTTTGCAAGGAAAGCAACAAGCTCATTGGATCAGCAAACTTTAGAGCATGGAAAAAGAGGATTGACTTCGTTCTTACAGAAAATGAAGTTTGTTCTTGGTGAAGTTGTTGTACCAGACAAAGAGAAGACTCAAGAGTTAGCAAAATACAAGGGAGAAGTGGGGGCACAAAGGATCATTATTGAATTCATAAAGGATCATTATTGAATCCATAAAGGATCACCGTGTTCCCTTTGTTGTTGATTTGAAGGCATCCAAGGCTATGTATGATAAATTGGAGAAATTGTACTCTATAAGTATGTGAGGTTAAAAGATTTCCTTCGGGAAACAACTATATAGAATAAGGAAGTCAAAGGATGAAGACATGGCCACTTATCTTATGAAGATCTCCCAAATAAGGGACCAGTTGCAAGGGCTGTGAAAATTTCTGAATCTACACATCAGAAATCCTACTGCAATCGTTGGTTTATCATCTCTTACTTGTTTTTACATTCAACAAGTTATTTAATTTATTAAATAGCGATGAAAACACTATTGCAGACTACACATACATGCAAATCATGAACTGAAAATAGAATGAGACAAATACACAAGGGACGTCATTATTTTTGGACAAATGTCCCCAAAAAACCCAATGCAAGAAAACCGGTGCAGCATCTCTGAGGGTTTTTTATTATTAAGCAGTAGTTCTGAATACAACTCTGGATGCCCTCTCAGCAATCCAAATACAGAGATAAAAATGTACTGGCATAAACCTACGTGAGATTACCTCACTTCCCCCAGCAAAATCTCTTCGTTCTGGCAATTGGACTAGCTGTCCCGGCTACAATTGCATTGCCCCTTCGTAGTAGTTGTGTGGGCTTGTGTGGAGCGCACTAGGACACTGCGTCAGCATTGCACTTCCTCCTCTGCCTCTTGGAGCTATGACATCAGCCTTCTCGGCTGATCCTACTGCTCCCCGGTTGAATTCGGATTTCTGATGGAGGGTGGCTCTATCCTAGCACTAGAAATGCATGGGCCCTTCCTGGCCCAGCGTCAGTCTCCTTGGGTCTGCGCTGCCTCCTCTAGCGTCTCTCTGCCTCTCTCTGTTGTGTATTCAAGGTCTTGGAGAAGATCCTCCAACCTCAACTATCCTTGCCCCTCTGCTACAACAGATCACTTGTTCGATTTTCTCAGCAAACCTCGCCCTAGAAAAATCGAACTGACTGATCTCTCAAGTGTATCTCCAACTGACCCTGAAGCCTCCTCTTATACTTTTCCTGTTGATGAATCAATGGTCAAGATTAAGTCCCTAATCAACAGCTAAGATTAAAATAGGCCTGATCCTCGTCACTTAGCAGTTTCTCACCCATATTCTTATTAATACCCATTAATATTTTTATTTTCCTAAGTTTAGACTTAGGAACCCATTAAAAATATTAATTATTTTAATAACTCCTCATCCGAGTGGAATTTCTCCAAACGATTTATGGGTTTTGGAGATCTCATGCATTCTAGCCCCTCCAAAAAATTTCGGAGCTAGAGCACATCCGATGCTAACCAAAACCAACAAGGGCTTGGGGAAGTTGTCTCCGATTTAGAAATGACTACTTGTGTATTAAATGCTTTTCCACCTAATTGGAGCAGTTTTGCAACTAGTGTCTACTCAAGAAAGGATACTACTCCTTGTGATGAGTTATGGGCTCAATGTATCTCAGAAGAAACTAGGATAAAGGCAAAGGAGGGAATTCTAAGAACCCTAAAGAAACTGATGAGTAAGCATGTGTCATTATAGAATCTTGTTTTAGTATGGCATCATAGATAGAAGCATGTGATAGTAGCATATTAAAAGCCTACTTTAAGAATGAAAAGCTTGGAGACCATTTTACGTAATGTTCCCCCATAAAATTGTCTAACACTATGTTAGAAGTAGTCATATTGCCAAAGTGGATCCTCGAGATCCTATAAGAACCATTACATTAGGAGGTTCTTGGAAAAAGGAAATATGACAAGGATTAGTATATATTCCATATTGTTTGGAAATAACACTCTTAATGGGATGAAGGATTGTAATTGGTCAAGTTGCAACCTCATTGTAGACATAGTTCGATGATCGTGTGAAAGATTAAGAATGCATGTTTGAAGTAACTTTTGAGTAGGATTCATATAATCCTCTAAGAAAAGTTGCTCATAAATTATGCATAATGAATATTTCATTTGGTTATATGATGCCTAAGAATATGAATTTGACTTACTCTGGAATGGTTAGAATGTTAAGACTTTCTCGCTAGAATCTGTATATGTTTTTTTTCTAAGTAAAACTGATCTATTTATAAATACAAAATGTACAAAGAGGCTCTGGGCTCAGTGGTACTGTGTCAGAACGGTCTAAGTAAAACTGATCTATTTATAAATACAAAATGTACAAAGAGGCTCTGGCCTCAGTGGTACTGTGTCAGATGTGTGACCATTCTGAGCATCCGACCTTGAAATCGAGACTGCCCCAGATGGGGAAACCAGTCCAAGCACAAAATTAGGAAAGTTCAAGCTACCCGCGCAAGGGCTATAGTTCCATGATTCAAAAAATGTAATCTAAAGACTGTATTTCCAAAACTTGACTCAGACTTTTCCACTGTAAATCGACAAGTGGGAACAAAATTCAATTTTTTTGTCGCCCGAGATGGAGAGTAAAACAGAAAAAGACCCGTCAGGAAACAAGGACCAAAATAACAAATAACGAAACTAATCAAAAACTGGTTTATGGCTTGCCACATAACCTGGCAAGCAGCTGCAAAGTGTCTTATGTTGGCTCTTCCTCCACGATCGGACACCATCCGTATTCCTCAGAACTAGTGTTCTTTGCATGTCCGCCACCTGCACTGTCCTCACTTTGGATGCCCTTATCCTTACGTGTGGCTTCACTTCCCAGCATTTGTTGCATGTTGCTAGATGGGATGCCCTTGTCTTTTGGCTAGCCGCTAGAGCTCGGCTCCCTTGGAGCGAAATTGAATGGAGGGTCTTGATTGAATTTCGGCTGAGTGTTGGAGCGGGATTGGAGGCAGGGACTTCCTTGAAATCCACCGTGATGGTGACAATTATGCGCGGCTTGTTCATGCCGCTTTGAAACTGGAAGTGCGCTTGCTGAGAGGTAGCAGTGGTCGCTACGTACTGGGGGATGCCTCCGGAGTGACGAGCCTCACTGGTACTCAGTCTTCCACGGCCACTTTGAGTGTCCGGATACCTGCCAAGGGAGCGGGGATTGGACAGGCTAGGGGAAGGCGAGGATGAGACAGAACGGGGCCGAGACAAAGGCCAAGTGGCGCCACCGCGCCCGCTCCTCATTCTATGTCGATGTCACATGGGTCTAAGAGTGGGAGACTGCTGAGAGTGGATGGAAACAGGGTCAGGAATCAATCCAGGAGCTACAGGAGGAAAGAGGTGGGTGTCAGAGGAAATCACAATCAGGGCAAAGGAAGGAGCTAAGGCCTCAGAACGCAGGTGGCAGAGAAGGGTCTGGGAGTAATGGTCACCATTGCCCAGGTCGACGCAGCTTAAGAGTCTGCATCATCTTCTAGTGGCTGTGCAAAAGCTCGGCTCAGAGGCAGAGGGATGGCAGGAGCAATTGAGAGGCTGAATGGGGTAATGAGGAAGACTCTGTTCCATATCTCTGGACTTGCAGGGAATGTCTCGATTTTCCTAGTTGGTTAATGGCGTCGGCCTGAGAGCCAGGCCTTGCCATAAGATCACACAAGTGAAGGCACAAGTGGCCATATGGATGGTCCGCCTACTGATCCAGCTGCTCTTGCACATTAAATTCCTATCTACCACCCGCATGGGGGGGCATCTATATATGTTAGTGATCAACAACTAGTATAATCTCCGGAAGAGAATTGTAACTTGGTAATCAAGTTCGATCCTTGGGCACTCGCATGCATGAAGATGGACCTTGAAGATGTTGATGATCAGAAAGTTGTCACAATGAGGCAAGTCTAATGTTAATATTTATTATTGGTTATCTGGTCAACATATTGTTTTTCTACCTGGAAGAATGCTGCAGGAATACATAATGACAAGTTGAGGCAAGTTCAATTGTATGAATGGAATATTGAGGGAAGCTCGATGTCTGATAACTGGCAACTGTGAAGTCAAGATGTACTCATCTTGGGATTGAAAGGTAGTAGAGCAAGAAGATAACCTTAAGGTCAAGATCGTACAAACAACAACGAAATATCACTTTGATGAGGAAGTTATGATATGCTTGAAGTTTTGGAAAGGCTCAATATAATACCCTCATTGATGATGTTAAGATGAAAGTGATAAGCAAGAAAGAAGACCTGGATCCTGTCACATGATTGAAGAGAGAAGATGGCTTCATGATACCTTCAAAGGAAGCAAACACGATACAATGAGATGCGGACAAAAGAGGGAGCCAAACAACTACAAAGAACTGGTCGCTGACACTCTTATCTAGAGAAGCTAGAGAGCTTGTGCATATGACTTCCCAATTAGAAAGGAAGTCAAAAATCTCCTCTAGGTTTGAGAGGGAGTGAAGGAGTCTCCTTGAATTGGAGCAAGTATCTATTTTCAAGTTAAAAGGAGAATAGGGATATCCTCTTTGGTTGAGAGAGAGTGATGTTGGACATCAACTGGTGATTTCTTGTCTTCATGTGTCATGCACCTGACCAGGACTAATAATCGTAAGTCTAAGTGAATACCTTGAAGAAAGAACGGTGAAGGATTGTTTAAGCATCTGTGGTTTCCTTGAGAGAAAGGAAAGGGACCAACACTCTTTGAAGATAGGACAGGTGTCCAAGATAAGAGTGGTTGAAGAGGACCAATATTCTTTGAGGATTCAGGATTGGAAATCCAAGATAAGAATAGTCCTAAAAGGACATACCTTGTAGACATCCAGATGGGGTATGTGGCTTGTAGAGGTAGTGCAATATCACATATAAACCCTCCCAACATAATGTTGTTGAATGAAGTGGAGCTTGTCTAGTTAGGCCTCAAAGACATTGTTGGTTAATCATAATGTTGATGCTTACAGTTGGCTTATCAATCTCACTCTTCTTATGGTAACTTTTCGAAAGGAGTATTGTCCTTGTATCGATTGGACAATTATGAATACCTCCCTAGTTAAGAGGGAGTGTTGAAGAATGTAACTAGTTTCAGTCTTTATAATTGTCACTCAACTCTTGACATGATGTAATTCTTATGTATCTATTCAAGAAGAAAGAAAATGATGTAAAGAACAAAAGAAAAATTATTTGTAAAGCATGAGTTTCATGCTCAAGTTATTTGTCGCTAGGTCAAGCATCCATTGAATTCTCCTAGAATTTGTCATGAGTCAAGAGTTCTTGTCATATTGTAAAAGGCACTTGCAGGAACCTGTATGAAGGAAACAAAAATTTATTGTGTATTTGGAAGTGTCTAGAGGCCTCCCAAGAACAAGTCGGCCAACCAACTAAAGTCAGCCAAGAGTGGGCTTAAAGAGCCACTTGGAAGGCTATATAAAGGAGGAACTTCAACCTCCTTCAACACACATCAAGAATTCACATCTTGGAATTAATTTGCAATAAGAGAGGAGTGTGAAAGCCTTAGCAGAGCAAGGAAAAGGCTAGCGAAGGAGGAAGAAGTCTCCAGAAGGTTCTGATATCTAAAAACTGCCTATTTCGCCCACACATGTGAGAAACCTGGGGTTTTTAGGCATATCTCAAGGCCAAGGATTACAGACGTAACCGAGAGGCTAGAAAATCCTTGCTTTGAGGAAGATTTGCTTCACTGCTCTTGAAATGAGATCTTGTTGGTGGCTAGGTTGGTTCTTGATGGAAGTCTTGGGTCTAGGGTTTGGTCTTGGAAGTCTCCTTTTGTTAAAATTGGCAACTAGGGCCAAATTCCACCTTGGGTGATGCACCAGATTCATCTTTTCAAGAGGTCCAAGATTGATATAAAGATCATCTCATTTGGACAAGCAGAAGTGTGATTTTGAATTTATGACCACACGTGCAAATTGTTCAGGTCGGCCTCAACATAATGTAGGCTCAACAAGCCCAATGGATGTGTCTCTTCACCCACAACAAAGGATATAAATAGAAGAGACCTCACACCTCATTTGGACATCATTCACTCACACATTCTTCTCTCTTCATTAGATTGGCTCATACAGCTTGGGGCAGCTTCTCTCTCTCTCTCAGACGTGTGGCAAGGAGGAGGATTTTCTGGGGAGAAAATTATAGGCCAAAATTTCAAACTTCAGGACCAACATTGACCGAGGTTATTTTGACTGAATTTGACTGCAGTTTTAAGGGCATAATTTTACTTTCTTCGGGCTAGATTGACTGGCACAAAAATCGAGAATTTTGGAGTTGTTTGACCTGCATTGACTGTAGCCCTGTTTGACCACAGGGCTAACCACTTGTTGACTGAGTTTGACCAGATTTTTTGGGATTATTTTGGATTGACTTTGACCATTGTTGGAGGCTAAGTTTCACTTCCATTGACCGAGCTTCAAAGGAGGTATTTGATTGTTGTCTTGACCAGCGTTGATTTTTTGGTTAAGGTTGAAGTTTGATTGTAGTTGACTGCAAAATTTCACACAGTTGATTTGACTTTGTATTGGGCTAGTCTATTTGACTTTTGTACTCTCTCTCTCTACTGAACTACTGAATAATAATAAGAAGATTTGATCAAAGGGTTTTCCCCACATTGGGGTTTTTCCCTAGCATCCGCCAAATCTGGTGTCCTCTTGTCTTGGCTTGTCCTCTACATTTGTTTTTATGTTCTTTCTGCGTTTATTGTCAATGTGATTAATGGGTAATGTGATTGCTACTAGAAATAATTGGAAATTGTTATTGGGTTGCTAAAGGAACATTGAAGTAAATTGTGCTAAGCATAGAACAAACCATTGTTATTTAAAATTAACATGGTACCAGAGCTCGGGCAAAGACAAAGCCCAAGCAAGAGTAAGGAAAAGCAATCACTAACGGAAGTTGTTGGACAAGAATTTGGAGCTAACTTCAATGACGACTACATTATACTTGAAATCCAAGGACAAGCTTAAGGACAAATTCGAGTATCATGCATGGAAGATGTCTTTGGATTTAACTTTGGAAGAAAATGATGTTATGGACTATGTGAAAGTTGTACTCTCTCTCTCTCTACTGAACCATTGAATAATAATAAGAAGATTTGATCAAAGGGTTTTCCCCACATTGGGGTTTTTCCCTGGCATCCGCCAAATCTGGTGTCCTCTTGTCTTGGCTTGTCCTCTACATTTGTTTTTTATGTTCTTTCTACATTTATTGTCAATGTGATTAATGGGTAATGTGATTGCTACTAGAAATAATTGGAAATTGTTATTGGGTTGCTAAAGGAACATTGAAGTAAATTGTGCTAAGCATAAAACATACCATTGTTATCTAAAATTAACATGGTATCAGAGCTCGGGCAAAGACAAAGCCCAAGCAAGAGTAAGGAAAAGCAATCACTAAGGGAAGTTGTTGGACAAGAATTTGGAGCTAACTTCAATGATGACCACATTGTACTTCAAATCCGAGGACAAGCTTAAGGACAAATTCGAGTATCATGAATGGAAGATGCCTTTAGATTTGACTTTGGAAGAAAATGATGTTATGGACTATGTGAAAGGAAGAGTGGTGGAGCCTCCTTCAAATGCACCTGCTGCTACAAAAACAAAGCACAAGAAAGGTGAGGTCAAAGTTAAGAAAATTATTGTTGATTCCATTCACAAGCCTTTGGTTGCCTATATTTTATGTTTAGAAACATCCAAGGAGATGTATGACACGCTGGTTGGAATGTTCAAAGTAAACAATGCAAATCAAGTCCTCTTTCTCATGAACAAGTTGAAAGACGTCAAGATGGAGAGAGAGTCCATTCAATCCTACATCATGATGATTATCGAAATCAAGAATGATCTCCTATCTATTAGAGAAGTTTTTGGCAACAAGGAGATCACTCTTATTGCACTTGGAGGTCTTACAAGAGAATGGGATGTGTTTAACACCACCATCCTCAACAATAACAAGATTTCAGGTTTTGATGAATTATTGGCTAGAGGCACTCGAAGAAATAACAATGATGGAAAGAGATAAGGCCTCAAATGGAAATAATCCTACCGCTTTCTCCGTTCATGCTAAAAGGAAGAACAATATTGGTTAAAGAAGACAAGGTCAAGGGTTTAAGTCGGGATTCAAATAAGGAAGGAAAGGAAGATGCTTCAATTGCAACAAGTTTAGCCACTTTGCTAGAGAGTGTTCTCACAAGAAAGATACTCCAAGGAATGATGGCAACAACAACCATAACAATTTCAAAGGCAATGGAAATCAAAGGAACAACAAGTTCAACAACAAAGGAAAGAGGAATGCTTTGATGCTCAATATGGAAATGATCATCCTCCCAAAAGATCAAGAAACAACAGGTATGCCATATGAGGAAACTAATGTTGTAGATAAGCAAAAAGAATTATCTTATTTCTACCCTCACCACTGCCTCTCCTCCGGATACATTGGATCATTGGTTGATTGATATTGGTGCCTCAAGGCATTTCACTCAGTACAAGGAGGCCCTCCCAAACTTGTTTGAAAAGAAGACAAATTTGGAAATCATACTTGGGGACAATACCACCTACCCCATGAAAGGAATTGGGATTCTCACTCTTCACTTGAATCAAGGTCAAACCCTTCATCTACAAGAAGTATTGTATGTACCTAATTTGAAAAAGAACCCAGTATCTATTTTTTTGATGGAAGATAAAGGCTTCAAGGTGACATTCATTGATGGGAAGGTACATGTTCGGCAAAGGAACCCGAAAGATGCATTTACACTTGGATTTAGGGTTGAAGGTCTCTATCAGATTGGAGGTAGTCCTTTGGGAGCTATGACTTGCGTTAGGTCTCTTCAATTTGAATTATGGCACCGAAGATTTGCTCACCTTCATTACAAAGCCTTAACTAATGTAAGCAAGATGTTCACAAGTATGCCCGAATTCAACATAGATCATGAAGGAGTCTGTCAGGGTTGTGCAACTGGAAAACATACAAGGGGACCATTCCCTTCAAGTGAAAGTAAAACTATCCATATTCTTCAATTGGTCCATTCTAATCTATCAAGTATGTTGCCCGTGAGATATTTAGGAGGATACTTATACTATGCAATTTTTGTGGATGACTTCTCTCGCAAACATGGATCCATTTCTTGAAAAGAAAGGACGAAGTGTTCAAATGGTTCCGCTCTTTCAAAGCCTTGGTCGAGAATCAAACAAGGAAGAAGATCAAAATATTGAGGGCTGATAATGGAACCAAATATGAGTCAAATGAATTCAATGACTATTGTAGAGAGGTTGGCATTAAGAGGGAGACCATTACTGCATATACTCCTGAGCAAAATGGAGTTGCCTAAAGGAAGAATCGAACTATCATAGAAACCACTCGTGCCATGCTTAATGACCAAGGCCTACTTTAGTTCTTATGGGGAGAAGCTACAAACATCGATGTATATGTTCAAAATAGGTGCTCGCATCAAGCATTGGACTTCAAGACACCCGAAGAAGTTTTCACTGATAAGAAACCTGATGTTTCTCATTTTAGAATTTTTGGTTGTCTCGTATATTCTCATGTGCCGAAAGAGAAAAGAAACAAACTAGATGCATCTGGGAAGAAAGGAACTTTTGTGGCCTACTGTGAAACTTCGAAGGCATATAGAATCTATGTGCCTAGTCAAAGAGAAGCGGAAATGAGTCATGATGTCACCTTCGATGAAGATTCTGCCCTTGGGAAAGTCAGAGATCTTCATATCCCTAGGAAGGACAATGATGATGATGCAGGAAAGAAGGATGAATCTCCGACAGATGATCTGATGCCCGATGTTGAAGGCCCAATGGATCCCATTAATCCACCTCCTGGTGAACCCTTTACCTCAAGGAAAATACCTTTGTGGCTCAAAGATACTCTCAAAGATGCTGAAAGACATATTACACCTAGGGGGACATTTCGTGAAAGCAAGAAGTCCAACAGGTACCAAGGGTACTTAGCTGCTATGAGTACCATTGTTCAATTTGAGCCATGTACGTTCGAAGAAGTCGTAAAGAACCAAGGATAGAAGCATGCGATGAATGAGGAATATGAATCAATCATGAAGAATGATGTTTGGGATGTGGTTCCTAGACCCAATGACAAGTCAGTGGTCACTTCAAAATGGTTTTACAAAATCAAACATGGAGCTTATGGGAGTGTTGAAAAGTTCAAATCCAAGTTCGTTGCTCAAAGCTTCTCTCAAAAGGAAGGAGTGGACTATGAAGAGATATTTGGATCGGTTGCCTGATACACCATTATCTGATCCACCAATGCTCTTGTTAACTCTCAAGGAGAGAGCCGACACCAAATGGACGTCAAAATTGATTTCTTGCATGGCTAGCTTAAGGAGGAAGTCTATGGAGAGCAACATGAGGGGTTCGAAGTTCAAGAACGAAAAACACATGTATGCAAGTTGAAGAAATCTGAAGCAAGCCCCTAGGGCTTGGTATGAGAGGATTGATAACTATTTTATGAAGATGGGTTTTACAAGGAGTGAAGTTGACCCGAACCTATACTTCAAGGTTGAAAAGGACAGGCCTCTCATTCTGGTCCCTTATGTGGATGATCTTTTTCTGATAGGTTCATACCCTCTCGTTTATCAATGCAAGAGTGAGTTGGCTTTCGAATTCGAGATGAAGGACCTAGGTTTGATGCATTACTTCCTAGGCTTGGAGGTCTGGCAAAAGCCCGGTGAGGTTTTCCTTTCTTAAGGAAAATCTATTATGAATCTACTCGAAAGATGTGGGATGGTTTAATGCAAGTCTGTGTCTACTCCAATGGAACTCAACTTCAAGAAGCTATGTGGAAGTGTTGTTGGGCCCACATTGGCAAATCCTTTCGAGTACCAACAACTTGTGGGGGCCATAATGTTCTTGGTAAACTCCTATCCAGACATATGCTTCACTGTGAATACATTGAGTCAATTTATGGTCGAGCCTCATCACATACATTGGATTGTTGCCAAGAATCTCTTAAGATATCTTCGTGGCACAATTAACTATGGTTTGAGATACCCTGTCGGGAATTTGAGACTTCATGGATATACTAATGTTGACTGTACTGGCAGTGTGGTGAATCATAAGAGCATGTCTGGGGTGTTGCTTCTCTTTGGGGTCTGCTTCAATATCTTGGATGAGCACGAAGCAGAAATCAGTTGCTTTAAGCATCGTCGAGGCTGAAAACATTGTTGCTAGGATGGCCTGTTCTGAAGTTGTTTGGTTCAGGAAGCTGTTCAGTGAACTATTTGAGCACGTGTTGGATAACACTGTGATCTTCTGCGACAACCAAAGTGGGATTCGCCTTTCAAAGAATCCTGTGTTCTACAACCACTCCAAGCATATTGATATCAAGTACCACTTTATCTTAAATATGGTACAACAAGGAGCAATAAGGCTCCAACACATTAGGACGGATGAGAAAGTCGCAAACATTCTCACGAAGCCCTTAGGGAAGGTCAAATTCCTAGCCTTTCGAGAGAGACTTGGAGCCGTGGAAATGTTGAGAAATCTAGGGCATCATGTATTAGGTGATTTCTCTTCAATTAGTAACTTCTTGTGGGTGCTTTTTACTTCTTTAGATTAGGATCTTCTTTTACTTAGGTTATTAGTGTTCTTCGTCAATAGACAAGAGACGTGAATGTAGGTTATCAGCCAAGGCCAAAACCTCTCACTCTTTGATCGGAAAACCCGCACAAATTCTTCTTATAGAGATTCCAATTGATGAATAGCAAGACCAAGACCTTTGACCTATTTGCCACTCCGAAACCAAGACACAAGTTCTCTTGACAATCAATATTCTTCCTTCAGAGATTCTTCCATCAGGTCATCCATGTTTGTTCTTCCTCTCACTGTGTTAGCATACTAGGATCCATGTCACTGTGTTTTGCGTCGAGATCATTATCTCACCTCTGTCATGGCACTGAGATCCTCTCGTTGTAGTATTCCTGGGACCTCATCACTATCATGACACTGAGTTGCATTGTAACCCTCTCTTTGTGGTAGCACCAAGATCATCTCCTATCCGAACTTCTTCTTGTGGTGGTACTAAAGTAGAGATAGCACCAAAAATGTGTCTTTACTTAACTGTAATGACACCAAAATAGAGAGACCTCCTTTCTGTGATTATACTGAACCTTGTCATATGAAATAGCATTGAACCATACTATGACATGTGACCGAAACAGTATCTAACATCTCTACTGCAATCCGCATTGTGATTTTTGCAATCAGACCGAGATTCTTTGTACCCTTATCGGAGCTTTTCTCCTAAAATGATATTCGAATTTGTCACTGTAATTTCCCATCGAATTTCAGAGGTGATCAAACTTCTTGACTGTGGAATAGGTCAAGTTGCCTAGTTATAGTAGTTTGTCCATGTATATTAGCAGACATGACCATATGAAGAGTTGTGTCTCCAATTTTGGTGAGCCGACATAAGTTCTATATTTCATCTTGAAGCTGACTTGAAAAAGGATAACTTGTGCTTGTCTTGCAGGGCTACTTGACAATCATATTGACTTATATACATTTGTAACATGCCAAAGAAGAGTTCTTCATACATGACATTGACTCTCTTTGACTTTTATGACTATATGACAAATCCTAAAGGCTCACAAAGGGAGCCATCTAAAAATAAAATTCCTTGTTCATGAAACCCATGAGGCAAGCATTACAATAATAATTTTATTTTTCTTCTTTACATCATTTACATAAAAATCACAATTACATGACATTATGAAGATTGAACCTAGTTACACTTTTCAATAGGAAAGACCCTCCTATTGTTGAAGGAAAGATAACTAGGTTCGGTCTTCATAATTGTACTTTTGGTACTTGTATTAATTCAAGAAAATAAATATTATTTTTATAATATATGTCAATGAGTTTCTTGCTCATTGAAATAGGTCTAGCACATGTTAAAGTGCTATAGGTGAGTCAAATGGTCAAAAGAAAATGTTGAAGACCTTAAGGGCATGTTACTCCATGTATATGTTTGTATAAGAGTCAAAGAATAACCGTCCAAGCAAAGTCAAGTCTCCTCCAACCATGAGACACCACCAAAGAAGCCATTCGAAGCAAAGATAGCAAGTCGGCCTACAAACAGTCTTCAAGTCGGCCTAAAAGGAGGGGCAATCCTCTATATATAGAGGTTGTCCACTCCACTATAGCGTCCAACATTCCTCTCTGAAATATGTGAGAGTAGAAGGCAAGTAAAGGGTAACAAGAGGACAAGAAAAGGGTCTCCAAGGCAACGAAGAAAGGAGGAAGAAACCAAAGTGTTAAAGGGCTAGTTACAGCCACACGTGGGAGGAAAGGAGAGTTATCTCTGCGGTTATGGCAGTAGTAACTTACAGTCTATCATATCTCATTGTTTAGGGTTGAAACTAGGACTACAAGGCCTCTCACTCAAGTGTGGAAGAAGGTTATACAAGTGAAGGGAGAGGGAGAAGTTTAACATAGTTCTTATGAGGAGATTCCCTCACACGTGCGAAGAACTAGGGTTGCATTACTGTTGCTCAAAGCTTGCAATATTTGTGAAAGAGAAGAAGGCTCGGTTGGGAGAAAACAAGCTCATCTCCTTAAGTCACAAAGGCTCCATCACAAGGAAGGAAGAAAAGGTCAAGGGACATTCTAGAGTGTACAATAGAAGGTCTCTACAGTTGCCGGAAGAAGAGTTGAAGGAAGAAAGACAAAGTGCTGGAAGGAGGAGGACAAAGTGCTACAAGAAGAAGTAATCTTGAAAGGGATTGACTTATGCTTGGAGGATATTCTTGTCAAGGTTCTAGGGTTTGGCATTGATCAATAAGAAGCTTCAATAAAAGAAACTTACTAAAGGGTTTTCCTCTCAAGAGAAGAGAGGTTTTGGCCCTGGTAGAGAGCCAACATCTTGCGCTCTTGTTCTTATGTTTTTGCTAGTAATTTGATGAAGTTCACACATGCATTAATAAGAAGAAGAAGATTAAGCTAACAAAAAAAGTAAAAAGACTACACAAATTGTTATCAAGTCGAGAAGAATCATAGTACACCTAATTGCTCTTCATTCTTCAACACCTATGAGGGTCCCACATGAGTTGGACACTAAGCTCTGGGAGCTCATGTGGGCTTGGGGTACTTCTTGAAGCTATGAGCAACCATAGGGTGAGTGGTTTACCTTCCCCTATTGGTGTGCTATGTACAGGGTGAGTGGTTCACCTTTCCCTCTGATACCCCATGATGGTTGACATGTGTGTAAGGTGAGTGGTTCACCTTCCCCTACGATTGACATATGCATAGGATGAGTGGTTCACCTTCTCCTATGGCATATGAGCAGGATGAGTGGTTCACCTTCTCCTGTCGATGCCCCGGCATACATCCTACCCATGGAGTTCGGGACACATGGGAAGTACCTCTCATCTAGCCAATGAGTTGCGAAAAGTGGTCAGGGACAATAGCACTATTAATGGACGCATCGTGTACTGTCGTACTCCCAACGACTAGGATGCATGGTGTTCAACAACATGATCTGGGATCATTTGAGGTTCTACCTTTGGACTAACTTTTGTTAGTGGAGAGTGGTAAGGTCCTGTGACTCACTCTCGATCCATTATTCTTCATTATTACTTCATGGTTCAGCAAAGCAGAGCAGAGATGACAGAGATGGTACATGACGATAGGATGGCATGATGATGACAGATGAATTGGTAGGTGTAATTCTCCCTAGTTGAGAGGGAGTGTTAAAATTGGCAACTAGGGCCAAATTCCACCTTGGGACAACTCATTTGATGGAGAAGATGATTGCATTGGATTCCTCTTTTCGAGAGGTCCAAGATTGATACAAAAATCATCTCATTTGGACAAACAAAACTGTGATTTTGAATTTATGACCACACGTGCAAATTGTTCAGGTCGGCCACCACTTAATATAGGCTCAAGAAGCCCAATGGATGTGTCTCTTCACCCACAACGAACTGTATAAATAGAAGCATGTGATGGTAGCATATTGAAACTCTACTTGTTTGAATTGCTTGACAAAAATCGTCTAGTCTTTTAAGAATGAAAAGCCTGGAGACCATTTTACATAATGTTCACCCATAAATTGTCCAACATTATGTTAGAAGTAGTCATATTGCCAAAGTGGATCCTCAAGATCCTATAAGAACCATCACTTTAGGAGGTTCTTGGAAAAGGCATTATGACAACCATTAGTATATATTCCATATTGTTTGGAAATAATACTTTTAAAGGGATGAAGGATTGTAATTGGTCAAGTTGCAAGCTCATTGTATATATAGCTAGATGATTGTGTGAAAGATTAAGAATGCATGTTTGAACTAACTTTTGGGTAGGATACATATAATCCTCTAAGAAAAGTTGGTCATAAATTATGCACAATGAATGTTTCATTTGGCTATATGATGCTTATGAAGATGAATTTGACTTGCTCTGGAATGGTTAGAATGTTAAGACTTTCTCGCTAGAATCTGTATATATTAGTGATCAACATTTAGTATAATCTTTGGAAGAGAATGGTAACATGGTAATCAAGATCGATTATTGGGCACTCTGATGCATGAAGGAAGAATCATATGAAGATGGACCTTGAAGATATTGATGATGAGAAAGTTGTCACAACGAGGTAAGTCTAATGTTAATATTTATTATTGGTCATATGGTTAACATGTTATTTTGCTACCTGGAAGAATGTTACAGGAATACATAATGAGAAGTGGAGGCAAGTTCAACTATATGAATGGAATCTTGAGGGAAGCTCAAAATCTGATAATTGGAAACTATGAAGTCAAGATGTACTCATCTTGGGATTGAAAGGTAGCAGTGTGAGAAGATAACCTAAAGGTCAATATCGAACAAACAACAAAGAAATATCACTTTCATGAGGAAGCTATGATCTGCTTGAAGTTTTGGAAAGGCTTAATATAATGCCTTCATTGATGACGTCAAGATGAAAGTGAGGAGCAAGAAAGAAGACTTGGTTCTTGTCACAAAATTGAAGAGAGAAGATGGCTCCATGATACCTCAAAAGGAAGCAGGCTCGATGGGATGACATGCGAAGAAAAGAGGGAGTCGGGCAACTAGGTCAAGCATCCATTGAATGCTCCTAGGGTTTGTCATGAGTCAAGAGTTCTTGTCATATTGTAAAAGACCTTTGTGGGCACTTGTAGCAAGGAAAAGAAAATTTATTTTCTATTTGGAAGTGTCTTAACGGCTCCCAAGAACAAGTCGGCCAGCCAACAAAAGTCGGCCTAGAGTGAGCTTAAAGAGCCACTTGGAAGGCTATATAAAGGAGGAACTTCAACCTCCTTAAACACACTTCAAGCATTCACATCTTGGAATCGATCTGCAATAAGAGAGGATTGTGAAAGTCTTAGAAGAGCAAGGAAAAGGCTTGCGAAGGAGGGAAGAAGTCTCCAAAAGGTTTGGGTATCTGAAAATTGCCTATTTCAACTAACACATGCGTGAAACCTAGGGTTTTTGGGCATAACTTAGGGCTGAGGATTATAGAAGTAATTGATAGGCTAGAAAAACCCTTCTTTGAGGAAGATTTGCTTCGCTGCTCTTAAAGGGAGACCTTGTTGGTCGCCGACTTGGTTCTTGATGGAAGTCTTCTAGGGTTTGTTCTTGGAAGTCTCCTTTGACATTGATTCTATAAGAAGAAAAGTTATTTTTGGGTTTTCCCCTTGGAGGGGTTTTTCCTTAGCTTGGAGCCTACATCCTATGTTAATCTTTGTATGGTTGTGATCTTCATGTTTTTGGCTCTTATTTGATGATAAGAACATAAAGTTATAAACATAATCAAGAACAAGAAGAACATAATATCACAAGTAAATGTCATGTAAAGGAAAATTTGATTGAATGTTGCCCTAATTAAATTTCCAACAAAAGGATGGCTAGATGTTTGTATGGAAGCAAACATATGCATGTTTTAAGTAACTCTTCTCTAGAAGGTAGAATTCATATCTACAAGAATCTTTCAGAAAGAGTTCGTTATAATAATGTGCTCAGTAAGTCTTCCATGCGGTTACTTAATGCTTGAAAGAAGAATTTTGGTATTCTTTGGAATGACTAAAGATCAAAACTCTTCCACAAGATAGCATGACATAAACATAATGATATTGAACAACATCAAGTATGGCCTCTGTGTTGAAATCTCTAAGTTTAACACATCATAAATTCTTCCTGCAATATCTGGTTTATTTCACCTACTTGTTTATTCCTTAACAAGTTATTTAACCATATAAATACTGAAAATAAACACAAATGCAATCTCAACTCATATACAGATCATCAACTGAAATAATAGACAAACACACAAGGGACACCATTATTTTTGGACAATCGTCCACAAAAAAACCCAACTTGGGAAAACCGGTCCAGCAGTTCTAAGGGTTTTATTATTAAGCAGCTTTCTTGAGTACAACTAGGGTGCCAAACTGGCTCACCCAGCAGATATTTCTATCTAGCAGTAATACCTCTTCTCGGAGATAGATATTCAGCTTCTTAGCACTAGTCTACCCCACAAAAATCCTTTTGGCGCTTCTCCAAGGCTATGCGTCAGCCCTGCTAGCCTCTACGTAGCTCCTGAACCCCCTGCGTTAGCCCTCTGCCTCTCTGCATCAACTCTCTGGCCTTCTGCGTCACCCACGCAAGCCCCTCAACATTTGCGCAGTCTCTGGCTGCCTCTGTGTGGCTCCTGCTGCCTCTGCATAGCCTCCTCAATCATTGTGTTAGCCCTCTGGCACTATCTCTACCTCTCTATTATGTATTCACAACCCCTCACTACAACTCAGATCACTTGTTCGAATTTTCTCAACAAACTCCGCTCCAAAAAATCGAACTGACTCATCAATCTTGGTGTGTCTCCAACCAACCCTCAAGCCTCCTCTTATACTTTTGTTATTGAGTCTTCAACAGCCGACATTAATTCCTTAATCAATGGTTAAGATCAGATTTGGCTTGATCCATGTCATTTAGAACATTCTCACCCAGTTTTATATTAATACCCATTGATATTTTAATTTTCCTAAGTTTAGACTTAAGAACTCCATTAAAAATATTAATTATTTTAATATCTCTCTAACCAGGTGGAATTTCCCCAAACCATTTATCGGTCTTGGAGATCTCATGTGCTTTAGCCTCTCCACCAATTTTCATGGTTAGAGCACATCCGATGCTACCCCAAATCAACACTCCCTCTTAGCGAGGAATGTGCTCTAGTAATGCTCCACCCCTAAACATCACACTGATCATCCAGCACTAGTACCTGTCTTGATGCTTGGCCTGTTGTCCAACATCCTCTGCACTGTTGCTTCATGTACTGCTGCCCATGGTTCTGCCACTGCCACTGCTTCATTTCTACTACAGCTCCCTCTGCATCTGTGTTGTTGCTGGTCCTTCCTCCCAACATTGCATTTGCACTGCAACTCTCTCTCAACATGTTGCATTGTGTTGCCCATAGCACTACCACTGTTAATTGTCGTACTGCAACTCAGTTACCAACAAGTAAGTAACTGATCTACCCAACTACTGACATCCTTGTCAGTTTGGAAGCCCCCTGATGCTGAAGCTACCTCTGTTGCTATCCTGTGCTCCCTCTGCTGCCTCTGCGCTGCTGCAAACACCTATGTGCCTCTCGCACTGCTGCAACCACCTTTGTGCCTCTCTACATTGTTGCTATCATCTATGTACCTCTCGCACTAATGCAACCCCCAATGCGCTACTACAGACCTCTACACTCTAGCACTGCCTTGTTGCTCCATCTGCATCTTACTTCTACCGACATCTGTCATCCTGCTACAATCACTCGGGGCAGCCATAGCCGAATATGATCCAAGAGTTTGGGCACCTTACGGATCTTGCGTCTACATCTTCTGTAGTCCTCCTGACTACAGCTCAATGTCACCCCGCCTCTTCTCTAGAGGTGCATGAGCACTCATGGCATAGTCATCATTCATCTCGACTTCTTTCTTCGCCTTAGCCAGAGTTGCCTTGGAGTCAGAAGCCTCTCCCTTATTCTTCTTCCTAGGAAACTGGGTTGCATAATGACCCAGCTCCCCACAATGGAAGCACTTTACCTTGGAGATGTCCTTCTTTTTCCTCTTCCCATGTTGTCCCGCAGATGCCAGAGTCGCATCCTCCTCCTCTTTCTTGATTCAACCTCCTTTGCCACTACTCCCCGCCTTGGTCAACTGTCTGATCTCTTCTTGGCGAAAAGCTGCCCACATCTCTTCCCATCCTAGAAGAGTAGCTCTGCCCAAAATTCATTAGAAAAATGTCTCCCAATTCTCGGAGACAGAATTCAGGGCAATCCTCGCCATGAACTCTTGATCCGGTGTGGCCCCTATGGAAGTAAGTTGGTTCTGAATCTCTTGCAACCTGTTGAGGTATAGATCTATTTGCTCCCTCCTCTGCATCTGATACAACCGCATTAATTCTCCAACAGCATCTTCCTTTGCATGGAAGTGCCCTGATACAATGTCGTCAAGGTATCCCACATCTCCTTTGTCGTGTTCTTCTCAACAATATGTTGTACTACATGATCCTTGACCCCATCAAGGATCATGCACTTTGACTTCACGATTGCATCCTCATACCTTTCATTATTAGCTGGGTCGATTGGGATAGCCACGGTTCTCAAGGTGAAGCCCTTGATGCGATGTTTATCTAGAACAGACAGGATCCTGGCCTTCCAGATGACAAAGTTGAAGGCCCCGTCCAACTTGTCATGATCCCTCAGTCCGTTCATTGCCATCTCTGCTCTTCTTCTCGACTCCCTCTGAGTCTCGACTTCCCTCCTAGAAGTTCTCTCCTAGACTCCCTCTGAGTCTCGATTTCCCTGCTGAAAATCTTCCCGCCAACTATCGATCCGCTCCTCTCCGATCCTCTTTGCAACTACAACTCGGATTTGGATTTCTTGGCTAGAAATCCCTCAAGTCAACGGCTCCCTCTACCTTGGTTCTATCCCGTTAGGTACTAATATGCTTCGACAGCAACAGCACCCCACCAGCTTCCCAACCCACAATCTACCCACAGCTCCCTAGGCCCCACCAGCTAAAGAAACTGAGCCTCTTAGCTCTGTGCAATCCCAGCAAGGTTGAATTGCTCCTTTGGCCAACTGCGTCAAGCCTACCTAGCTGAGTAGGATGACGTGGCTCTTCGTGAGCCTCTTCTGCCTCTCTTTTCCTCTGTGTTGGCCCTCTCTTTGGCTCGAAATGATCACACAGGCCCTCTGCGTCACTCACTTTTTGCTGACTTCTGCTTAGGAATAGCTCTGTCACTGGGGACAGCTGTTTTTGCTGCAAATTTTTTGATTTCAGCTGGTGTCTTCAGTTCTTCTGTGATCTGCAATGCTCTGATACCATGTTGAAATCTCTAAGTCTAACACGTCAGAAATTCTTCCTGCATTATCTGGTTTATTTCACCTACTTGTTTATTCCTTAACAAGTTATTTAACCATATAAATACTGAAAATAAACACAAATGCAGTCTCGACTCATATACAGATCATCATCTGAAATAATAGACAAACACACAAGGGACACTGTAATTTTTGGACAATCGTCCCTGGAAAACCCAACTTGGGAAAACCAGTGCAACAGTTCTGAGGGTTTTATTATTAACGAGCTTTCTTGAGTACAACTAGGGTGCCAAACTGGCTCACCCAATAGAGATTTTTATCTTGCAATAATACCACTTCTCGGAGACAGATATCCAACTTCTCAGCACTAGTCTGCCCCACAAAAATCCTTTCAGCGCTTCTCAGAAACTCAGCATCAGCCCAGCTAGCGTCTATGTAGCTCTGGAACCCCCTGCATTAGACGTCTGCCTCTCTGCATCAGCTCTCTGGCCTTCTGCATCACCCACGCAGGCCCCTCAGCCTCTGCGCAACCTCTGACTACGTCTGTGTGGCTCTTGCTGCCTCTACGTAGCCTCCTCAATCACTGCGCTGGCCCTCTGGCACTATCATTGCCTCTCTGTTATGTACTCACTGCCCCTCCTTGCGACTCAAATCACTTGTTCAAATTTTCTCAGCAAACCCTACTCCAGAAAATCGAACTGACTGATCAATCTTGGTATGTCTCCAACTAACCCTCAACCCTCCTCTTATACTTTTCTTGTTGAGTCTTCAATGGTCGAGATTAATTCCCTAACCAACGGCTAAGATTAGATTTGGCTTGATCCATGTCATTTAGAACATTATCACCTAATTTTATATTAATATCCATTAATATTTTAAAAATATTAATTATTTTAATATCTCTCTAACCGGGTGGAATTTCCCCAAACCATTTCTGGGTCCTGGAGATCTCATGTGCTTTAACCTCTCCACCAATTTTCATGGCTAGAGCACATCCAATGCTACCCCAAATCAACACTCAAGAGGAAAGAAATCGAGTTAACAATGTCAACTCCAAGAAATATATTGTAGATTAGATCATTCCATGGGCACCTTAATTAAAAGTGAATACATGGAGAAGGATTCTTGTACAATATGGAGATAGATCATGCAAAAGGATATTCATCTCAAAGGATTCAAATAAGCAAATACTTTGATAAAAAGGCAATCATGATAAGCTAATATTGATATTAATATTTTGATATCAGTTATCTGGTTGACATGCAGTTCTTGCTAACTAGAAGAATAGTGCAGAAATGTATAGTGGTAGTTGAGGCATGTTCAACTGTTGGTGTTGAACTCAATTCAAAGAACACGTGGATTGAGTAAATGGTTTTGATAATTCTTGGAGGATTACATGGTCAAGATGTGTACATCATCTTGGAATTGAAAGGTAGCAGTATACGAGGATAACCTTATGTTTATGTATCAATAACAATAAAGATCACTTTCATGTCTAGGAGGAGCTTAGCTTCACTTTGGAAGGCATAGTATAATGCCTTTATTGATGATGACCAAAGGCAAGTGATATGAAATGTTGATGGCCAAAATCCTGCCACAAGGTTAAAGAAAGAAGATGACTCCATAACATCTAGGAAGTAAGACGCTCAACATAATGAGAAGCAAATAAAGGAGTCACGCAGCTACTACATGAAGATCTCCATATCAGATCTAATGAAGACAAGCTAAAAGGCTTGTGGTTATGACTTCCTCATAAAAAGGAAGGAATCTCATGTATATTTGAGAGGGAGTAAAGAAGTCTCCTTGAATGCTTGAAAAAGGAGCAAGGATCAATTCCTCAATCAAGAAGAAATGTGGATTTCCTCTTTAGATGAGAGGGAGTGATAATGGACATCACATTTGTATTCTCTTCTTCATGTGTCAGTTTTCATAATGTAATGTAAATGTATCATTAATGTATTTATTATATTTCATATATTCGTCAAAGCATGTTCTTCATGCTTATTAGAGTCAAAAAGATTCAAAAATAAATGATTTTGAGTCAAAGAAAACGTACTTGAGTCATGTCCCATTTGGACATTTATAAGAAAAAGAAATTTGAATTTAGTATTGAGCCAAAGTCTGTTGGAAAATGTAACTAGGTTCAGTCTTCATTATATGTATTTGAATCATCTTCTAATGTAATTGTCAAAAGAATAAATATTAGAATTTTTATTATTATTATTATTACTTATTAAAGCATGGGTTTCATGCTTGGGTCACCATGTTTTAGGTCAAAGTCCCCATTGAGGACTTCTAGGATTTATTCCAAGTCAATAGAGTCATTGTACTTTTAAAGAGACCCTTCTTGGGCTTTTGAATCATGTAAAAAGGTTAAATATCGAGTCAAATGTAATTTATGTATTCTCCACATCAAGTTGTCCTAGAAGAGATCAAGTTGGCCTAAAGATATCAATTCGACCTCCCATGAAACCTATAAATAGAAGCATGTCGAATTCATTTGGAGCACTTCATCAAAGCAAGTTCGATATCTCTAAGGAAGTTGGGAAGTCTGAAGTCGGGAAGCCAAAGGAAGTGCGAGTTGGGTGGAGTCTAAGGAGAAGAAAAATGAAATTTTGGTGTCTCTCTCTCTCTCTGTGTTTCGAGCCCTAGATTGGGAGACCGAAGTCTTCCAAGTTTCATTGATGTCGGAAGCTGCTTGATGCTGAAAGTTGCTGCCTAGTTGAAGTTGCTGGAAAGGAGGTCAAAAATCTGGGAAGCTGACTTGGTGTAGCAAGAAGGTGTAATATCCCTTTTCAGGGATATCCCTCAAACACAAGCAAACTCCAACCAGAGATGAACTGGGAGGGCGTTTACTAGATATGTCGCCTCTGAAAAGAGGACGAGATCTGGAGGCTACCTAGCCTTTTCCAGACTTTGTCTAAGAGTATAGGAGAAAAATGCACAAGTGGTATAGTAGCCAGGAAGCTCAAAGAAATAAAAATAATAGTAGTGGAACATACAATATTGTATACCTGGAATATAAGCAAATACTCAAGAAATGCAGAGAGAAATGCTAAGCCATTTTATTATACTGAGTAATGGACAGAGTACAAGAGGTGATCAGAAAGATAGCACCTTGTCTTGCACAAGGCAAGTGAAGAAATACACTCAGAATGGTAAGGAAATGGCCTCTCTCTGAACTATGTCCAACCTGCCGGAGAACTGATGTGCTACTACCACTGCTGGAATCAAGTGACATTCGGGGTTGTTCCCCTCCTCAGAAAATGTTGAAACTTTGGAACCATCCTCTGCTCAATAAACCCAGAAAAGCCTAGAAAGCTTTTCTAAAATCGTTGATCCCCGAAAATCACCCCCTTGAGGATCTACGTTATCCCTCAAAGCTCTGCGCTGCCACCGAAAAGAATCCTCCAAAACTCTACCCGAGACTCTGCCAAAATCCTCCAATATGTCCTCCAATATGCAAGGGTTGATCCCTTGCTCAATCTCCAAGCTCAAATCCTCCACATAAACCCAATCCAGAGCTCCTACCAAAAGAGACTGCGTC
Organism: Pinus taeda; assembly: GCA_000404065.3. NCBI lineage: Eukaryota > Viridiplantae > Streptophyta > Pinopsida > Pinales > Pinaceae > Pinus > Pinus taeda. Next base: position 439,454 of record APFE031625391.1, on the reverse strand, counting down.
CTCCTTTCTCAAGATTGCGCAGTCATCAAAATGCTCAGTTCCTCCTCAACTCCAAAGATCAATCCTCCTGCAAAAGACTGATGAAACTACCTTGCCCGAGCAGGCACTCGAAGTCCCCCGGGGCTAAGTGTGAGATCTCCGAATGGAGACACTCGATGCACTAAACAGTGCTGCAGACAGGCTAAACAACGAACGTGCTCTAAGTCGAAGTGACTAGCTCAAATGCAACATAATTGAATGCCAAAATGAGAAGGCTCCTTTCTCCTTTATAGCGTTGGCCTCTCTCAAAACCCTAAGGTGCACCACCTCCAACATAGCCTCTCTCTTGCCACGTGCTCCTCTCCATCTGTGCAATCCCTCCAAGTGTCTATGTGGGCCCCCTTCTCTGCGTGGTCTTTTGGCCCCCTTGGCTTCCCTTTTAAGTTACAACGATGTGCTACTAGGGAGTGACTTTCTTCAAAAAAAAAAAGTGAGTTATGTCCCCCATTCCTCACCTTTTTATTTATAAATAACTATAGAAGGCAAAACTGAGCAAAATCGAATATTCCAATTAGCCATGGCTAATTAGGAATATTACAGAAGGTTTGATCTTTGTCTCTCAAAGAATATTATTGAAAGGAAGAATTTACTTGATTGGTTTTTCCGCTCGAGGGGGTTTGCTCTGGCATAGTGCCTACATCTGGTGTCCATTGTTTTATGTGTTGCTGCTTTGGTAATTGCTTGATGAACTAAAAGAAAGAAGATATAAAGAATCATAATAACAAATCAAGAACATCACAAATAATTATCAAGAATAAGAAAATATTTTTGCCTTTCTGATTTTCTAACAATGTCCACCAAAATGGTCAAGGTTGGCCCTCCTTGGACAAGTCGGCCTAGGCCTCGAAGAACCACTTATTTGACCTCCCGAAATAACAATATATTAGAAGTCAGTTCAACCTATTGAAGCTCATCCGTTCAATCTAAAACAAGACATCTGAAATCAGCAAAAAAGAGAAGTCAAGACAAGTCAAAAGAAAGAGAAAATTCCCAAATTTAACCAAAGTTTGACCAAGAAGAAGCTTGCATGTCTGGACTCTAATTTTGTGCACTAGGCCAAATTTCAGCCTCGTACCGCAGGTTTACAATTTCAGTATGTTGACCAAAATTCGGACACTTTGCTTTTAGTTGACTTTGACTAGAGTTGACCAACTTTGTAGGAGACTTGAGGGAGGGTTGCACTTGACATTTTGGTGGAAGTTTTGTGTCTTGGCCTTGATCTTGGAAGTCTCATTTTATCTAATTCTATAAGAGGAGGATTGGTTGGGTTTCCCCCATTGCCAGCTTTTGCCCTGGCTTAGAGCCTAATTTTTTGTGTCTCTTGTTTTCTTTGAGATCTTTATACACTGAATATCATATAATTGATTGATAAAGAAGACATAATAAGTAGCAAGAAGTTTAACATTCACAAGTAATTATCAAGATAGAGGAATCAAGTTCAATCTACACTCTACTTGGTTTCTCAATACTTTGGTGGTATCTTATTTTGCCGATGTTTGTCGATTTTTACCGAGATTTTCTTGATTGTTATGATTTTTTGGTTTTTGGACCCTTGTCAATTTTATCTTGATTCCGATGTTTTCCACATTGCATAAAACCCTCAAAGAAGGTCCCAATTTGAGGAACTATGAGCTAGGGTTTCCCTCTTAGGACACCCCTAGGGCAAGAGATCTCATGGATGAAAACCAATTGGATGTTTGCCAAACTTTGAGGACCTGTAGGTAAGACCCAAAGCTTGATGCGTATGCTCCTGGAATCCACCAATTCACTCTATAATGTAATTTATTCTATGCCCTAGCCTAGTCATCCTAGGTTAGGGGGGCTAAAATTTAGAAAAGAAAATTTATGGAGAAGATTTGAGTTTGATCACCAAAGGCTTGGACCAATGCCTTGTCCTTTGGGCATATGGAGTCCTAGATGCTTTAAATTAGCCAAAACTGTCCTTAAGGAGGTCAAGAACTTATGCCCTAGGTACCAACCCTCAACAATTACCCTCTCAAGAATTACGAAGTTTTATGGGAAAAAACAATATTTCACCACTAAGAACATTCATCACATGTCATGATATGAGTAACATATACAATTGCCACCCAAATAGCTTTCAAAATTTATATTCACAATATAGCATCAATCTTGTTGCAACAATTCCAAACATTAGACATTATTTCAAGAGCAAAATTTCAAATAAAAAGCACTTACAAGATGACAATACGATATATCCATCCACAATTCAAGAGATAGCTCCAAAGAACATCAAAATTTGGCTCCACATATCAAAATGCATCCAAGATCATCCAATAGCCAATCCAAGAACAAGTGTGAATTTGCCAAGAAGGCCAAAATTCCCAAGTGATGATGACGATCCAATACAAATGAAGTTATGTTCTATTTATATGAGTTCTCCTAGGTCAAATTATTATCCTAAGCCCCTCAACATTATAAAAATGCGAAAGATACGCCCCTTGGTGACAAGCCAACCAAGTAGCTTTAAAAAATTATAAATTAGCCATCCAAATGCAAGCCGAAATGATGATGTGATGTTGATGTAGGGTCGTTGGAAGGCCAAGTTGAGTCCTCTTCATGCCAAAATGTGCAAGAGGGCTCCATGAATCTCAAGCTAGGGGATAGCCCCTTAGTTTCCATGTAAATCATCATGTGGGCCCCAAGTTGTGTTTGGGGCACAAAAACTAGTCTCATGGGTCTCCTAACAATGGAATAGCTTGTAATGCTCCAAAGTTGAGCGCTTTGATTATGGTACTTGCCCTCCCATGTCTTAAGGGGTGAGACAAACCTCCTTTGGGCCTTAGATCAACTGCCACACCACATGGTAAATGCTAAGTTGGCTAGGGCACACTAGTCCAAGTGCATCATCTTGTGAACAATGTGGGGCAATGAGCAGATTGTTGAGGGTGTTGAAGGTGCCCATGATATGAAATGATTCTTTGCACATGATGGGAATCCCATGGCTCTCAACACTTCACTCAGGCATGTCAATATGATCCTCTAGTGGACATATGCCCCTATTAAGTTGCCCAACCCATGATGAACCGCCTGCCAATTACGTATAATGTCCACTGCTACATCCTCACCATCAAGTACAATAATTCATTAGTGCATCTAAGTGAACCAAGCTTGTTAATCAAGGGCACACTAAGACTTCATTATGGGCTTCCCTTCCAAATTTAGGGCTTTAATCTCGTGATAGTGTTACCTCCCTAGGTAGGAGTGGCTAACAAACAACCCTATTATGTGTTCCCAACCCCTAACGCGACAGACAGATCCTTGTGGTGCAAATTCCTTGAAATTGCAGCAGCTAGAAATTTTGTCTTCAAACTGATTGATTATGCAATTTATTTGTTACGGCAAAGAACAAATAAATCAGACTACAATTCTTCACAATAAAATTACGCTACGAAAAATAAATTGGAAATAAGAAAATCGACGCACACACACAGAATAAAAATGACCCCAATATTTTTCGACAATAATTCCCGAAAAAACCCCGAAGGGAAAACCGGTGCAGCAAATGAGGGTTTATTTTTACTATTATGTAACAGCAAAACCCGAGTGCATAAATTTGGATGTCAAACTGGCAAGTCTCCCCTGAGAGAATCACTGGCAAAATCTCTAAGGGAAATTTTCCCTTGTCCACAAGCAATCCGGCCTCAACTGGCCACTCGAACAACCTCCCAGAAATATCCGTGTAGACTCAGCACTGCCTCTACACAGGCTCTAACTTGTACTCTCCGGAATAGCCTTGAACTGCCTCTAACTAACTATCTCTACCACTGAGATGAATTTGTTGGCCCTCTAGAATATTTTCCCAACACTTAGCTTCTAAATTGATCCACTACTTGGCTGAAACGAATTGCTCCTCTTGGAGACCTACACAACCCTTGTGTAGCCTCTCTCTAGACTAGATGTAGCCTCCTCACACTCCTGCAAACTACCACTGGAGATGTTTCGATATCCTCTTGTTGTTGCTCCCACAATCACGGATCTTTGGCTCGATCTCTCTCTAGTTGAATCTTTGCGACTGGATAGCTCGATTTGCCAAGGAACTCGCTCTTCCTGTGTCGCATAATTGTGTCTTCTCCATTACCATCGATCTGCTCTTATAATCTCTCGTTAGATCACTAACGACCATGATTAAATTGTTATCAACAGCTAAGATCATCTCAAATTCAATCAATGTGAGTTTCTAGAGCTTTCTCAACTTTCCTTAATTAATTATTATTAATTAACCAATTTTCCTAAGTTAGACTTGGGAAAATTTAAATGATGGTTAACTAATTTAATTAACGGTTTTCGCAAGCTTATCTCATGAAACATTTTCTAGGTTTTGAAGATCTCGTGTTCCTTAGTATCTTATAGACACAAACCAAGACTAGAACCCCTGTTCCATGCTACAAAAATTAACACTCCCTCTTAGTGAGGAAGGCGTTCTCTCCCATAACATCTTCCCTCACATTGTTGATGTCTGACATCTGTAACATCCTGTCACTATCCATCAAGCCACTACACATACTCTGATTTATCAACTAACCCTGTAGTTGAACCATCCTTTGTCTACGCTATTGTTGAAACTACAATGTGTCATCCTGCACTGCTGCGAACTCTGCATGCGCTACATATGATCTCATGTTGTTGTTGTTGTTGCTGCAACTACTGCAACAAAGACATAATCTATGGATCCATTGTGTCCCCATACTGGCTCTTCAACTATCTTCTGAGTCTCTGACTGCAAATAGTATCTGCATTGTCCACTGAGTAATTGTTTGTGCCCAACTATCTCTGCACCCTTCTAGTAACTAACTGCAACTAGTCTCTGCAACTGTCTCTCAAGATATGACTATGCACTTTGACATTGATCCTGCTACTACTGAAAAGGGTTCTCCACTATACTCATATGCTCTATGAAATAGACAAACTTAGCTCTCCCTAAAGCTTTCGTGACTATATTTGCGACCTGCTCTTCTGTGAGAACATCTTGTAGTTGAACGGCTCTGCGCCGCACACAGTGTCTAATGAAGTGGTATTGAACGTTTATGTGTTTCGACCTATCATGAAACACCGGATTTTCAGAGAGCTTGATGCAACTCTAATTATCGTAGTTGATACTAGTCGCCTCCAACTTTTGACTAAACAAGCTTACAATCAGCTTCCAAAGCCACATAGCTTTACACATGGTTGTGCTAGCTGCCATATACTCTGCTTCAACAGAGCTCAGTGGCACGAACTTCTGCTTCCTGCTACACCAAGATACAACCCCTGATCCAACACTGAAGAAACACCCCAATGTGCTCTTCTAATCCATAGAACTGCCTACCCAATATGCATCTGTGAAACCACATAACCTCATTCCATCAACACGAGTATACCTCAACCCATACTCCATCGTGCTGCGCAGATACCTCAGAATGTGCCTTGTTGTTGTCCACTGCACTCTCTTAGGTCCCACTGTAAACTGACTAAGAATGTTGACAGCGAAGAAGACGTTGATTTGGGGTAGCATTGGATGTGCTCTAGGCCTCAAATTTTGCAGGGAGGCTTGGGCACATGTATTCCAAAGAACCCAGAAACTGTTTTGGGGAATTCTACCGAGAGACAATTTTATTAAAATAATTAATATTTTTTTATGGGACCCTAAGTCTAAACTTAGGAAAATAAAAATATTAATGGGTATTAATCTAATTGTGGGTGTAACTTATAGAAGAATACGAGGATCAAGCTAAAATGATCTTAGCCATTGATTAGCTTTTAATCTGGGTTGTTGAATGTCAACGATAAAATTATTTAAGGGAGCTTGAGGGTTATTTGGAAAACACACCAAGAGATCAAGAGATCAGATTTCTAAAGTAAGAACTTCTGAGGAGGAAATTCTGATCGAGGAGATTTCTTGTATCCAGAAGAAGGAAGTTTTCGTGGGTTGGAGAGTACGAGGCAGAGAGAGGGCAGAACGACGTCCAGAGAGAGGCAAATGTTGGCCCATGCAGAGATGACACATTGGCAACGTAAGCCTTAGAGGGAGATAGAAATCCTTGCTAAGGAAATCGAGTTTCAGTAGCCGGGAGCCGGGGTGTGAGACTGGGAGGCAAAGATTCGAATTTTCCAGCCAGCAGAAGGTCCGGAGAAGGACCAGCGTGATACCCAGCAGGGTTGACGCAGGAACTACATAGAAGTAACGCAGCTCTGCACATAGGCCACATAGACGGCACGCAGAGGCTCCAGTTCAACGTGATCAGACTCAGATTTTCCTAGTGACAGGGTGAGATCATTTCACCATTCATTTTGTCCAGTTTCTCTCTGTATCAGATTGCTAGTTGAGCATCTAAGAATTGTACTCAGATTTTCTCCTGTATAATAATAAAACCCTCAGATCTGGTACATTGGTTTTACCACATTGGGTTTTTCTGGGGACATTTGTCCAAAAATAACGGTGTCTATTGTGTTGTATTTACTTTCTTGCTCAGTGTCTTGTTTCCACATATAATTTAATTAAGTGAAGGTTGCAATGTATGTATTAAGATATTTGTCGTAGGAAACTGCAAGTAATTTGTTTAAAGGAATTTAACAAATAGGAGTAATATCATCAGTTGCTGCAGTAGGGATTCATGTCGAGGAATTTTCACAGAAGATATATGGCCTAGTGTTGACCAAATACATTAGGGAATCAATAAGTTATCTATACAAGGTGGGATCAGCGTCCTTGTCCTCTAATGCATCTATCTTCCTCCAGATCGTAATCATAGGCGTAGACAAAGGTCTACAGTCCTACATCTATAACCTCTTCAAAATCTTTGTAACATATCCCCCTTGACCAAGGAAGATCGTCCTTCTACCATACTTCTAAACCTAGGAAATAATGCACCAGTCCCAAATCCTTCATGTCAAATTTTGTTACCAGGTTTCTCTTGCACCCTGATGACCTACTCAAGAAGAGGTCATCCATATACAAGACTAGAATGAGTGGCTCGCCCATCAAACGGTATAGGTTGGGATCTGTGTCACTCTTGAAAAATCCCATTTGCTACAAGTAATTGTCAATCTGACCATACCATGCCCTAGGAGCCTACTTGAGCTCGTATAGAGCTTTCTTCAGTCTACAAACATGTGTGCGCCTCTCCTGTGTCTCGAAGCACTCTAGTTGTTCTATATATACCTCCTCTTCTATCACCAAATTCAAGAAGGTTGTCTTGATGTCCATCTAGTGATTCTGCCATCCCATTTGTGCTATTAGAGATATTACCGATCGGATAGAAGTACATTTGGCAACTAGGGCAGATGTCTCCTCATAATCTATGTCTTCCTTTTGCGCATACGCCTTTGCCATGAACCTAACCGTGTACTTTTCCAAGCTACCATCCGCAGCGTACTTGATCTTATAGATCCAATGAGAGCCCACAACTAACGTGCCCATAGGCCTCGACACTACCTCCCAAACATCATTTGTCACGATGGAGCTATACTCTTCCACTATGGCATCTATCCACACTTGATGTTGTGCAACCTCTTGATAGTTGGAAGGTTCTACAACACGTGCCACCAATGCTTGGTACTTGTCTGGTTGTTTGCATTCTCTCTTGTTCGCCCTAGGAGCTCCTATAAACTTCTCCAAGTCCCTCAACGTTTGACGAACTTCTATGCTGGTATGTCCACTATGTTGAGAAATCTAGTGGGCAACACATAAGATGATTTCTTTACTTTGACAACTGCTTGTGATGTTTTTCTTATTTTCTTGCTTTACTTCTTCTTTCACTTGATTATTATTAGTGTTTTTCTTCATCAAATAGTTACCAAACCATCAAGAACAAATAACACAAAAGGACACAAGATGTAGGCGATCAACCAGGGCCAAAAGCTCTCCAACTAAGAGAAAAATGCACAAGAATTTTTCTTCTTATAGAATCTTCAATTGATGAATTCCAAGACCTAGACCCTTGAGCAAGACTCCTCCAAGACCAAGTCAAAATATCTCCTTAAAGTAATTTTCTCAACCCAAGTCAAACTTGCCTTTTAGTTGCATTCACTTCACATTTGACCAACAATTCGAACCTAAACCCTTGACTGAAATTTCGGCCTCTTCTACCTACCACTTTCGACCTCCTGCAATTTTCACACGTGTGATCAAACTAGGGCACATTAGAGAAAGTTTCTGTGAAAATTTTATTTATCACAGCAACTGGAAATTATGTTTTTGATTGTCAATTTATTTAACAATTTATCTGTTACAGCTAATATCAAATAATTTACATTGTGATTTTCACAAATAAACTGCAGAAGAAAATATCGTTGTTAAATGAGAAAATACTAGCACACACAAAATAATTAACACCGTTATTTTTGGACAAATGTCCCCGAAAAAAACCCCAACATGGTAACAGCGGTGCAGCAGCTAAGGTTTTTAACCAGTGTTGATAATATTGGTATCGGGAAAATATCGGCGAGGGTCCAGAAAATATCTTATCGGCAATATCGGCGAAAATATCAGCAAATATCGGCAAGCATAAAAAATGCACAATACATTCATTTTTTTTCAGATTTTTAAACATATAAAGCAATAACAACATGAAATAAACACATCGGCACATAAATATGAAGAAAACACTGATATATAGGATGTCAAATAGAAATGATATAACAAAGCCGATACCAAATCCTACTGATCCCTGATAATTGTCCATTCAAGGACTCAAATGTGGAGAACCAATACAAAATAACATCACATATATAAAAGTATCTCATCATCATGAGTTATATGTAGCATAACAAATAAAACTAGCAGCTATCTATCTGAAATCACTGCCCTCTCCCCCTTTTACAGGAAAACATGATGGGTTGTTTTCCAGGCCTGCCCCTAGTAGTAGAAGGCCCTGACCCTGCCTCTGCACTTAATGTCGAATAATGAGTCCTAGGTATGGGGCTATGCTCTCGTATATCTATAGCAGATGGTGTTGATGTTGATGCTCCCGCACTCTCCTCCTCCTGCTCCTCCTCTAAGTGTTGCTGCTCCTCTAACTTCGAGTCCTCCTCTTGCTGCCCCTGCTCTAATGGATCATCTGCAACTCGCTCTAACCATGAAGGCGACTCCAATATGGGCTCCTCAGACTCCACCCTCCACGGAGACAATATATCAATATTGTCTAAGGAAATGGCATCTGGATCCATTGGTGATTCTATTTGCCTCACTCAAAGTCGGATGTTGTAATGCACATACGCCAAATCGTTGAGGCGTGCGAACTCCAACCTGTAAGAGTGTCAAAAAAAGTAATGAGTCTTGACTCCTGACTGTTGACACTTGAAGGTCAAAAATTAAAAATTAAAAATTACAATAAGTGTAATTGCTCAATTGAAGGCTTGAGCTCAAAGTTATACCTGTTGTGCTTTTTGGCGTGTATTTTCTCAAATACACTCCAATTGCGCTCACACCCTGAAGAGCTACATGTTTGACTCAAGATTCGTATGGCCAATTTTTGCAAATTTGGTGCCCTTGCACCATAGCTTCGCCACCAAATATCTACAACAAAATAATGAAATAAAAAATTCAAAAACTTAAAACATAATTAAACTTTCACATAAAAGTTACATAATTGAATTTAAAAAAATAGAATTATAAATTTGTAAGTAAGGAAATTCTAAATTGAAAATTCTAATTTCTAATGAGTGATGACTTGTCACTTACGTGGCATGAAGAGGGTCCTTTCCCTAATAGCATCATCAAAGCCAAATAGGCCAACACAATCCCGATAAGACTGTATCTCGCGATTGATTTTGCTACGAAGCTCAGGATCAGGTACCATCCTCTGAATACATGAATGGAGCCCTTCCATCACCTCGCCATCAAAATCAAAGCCGCATTTGTATGAAAATGTGGGGTTGAGGAAGATTGTTGTTGCATGAATGGGTCGATGAAACATCCCTATCCATCGACTATCAATCACATCCCATAACATCATCTGCCTATCAAGGCCAACAGAACCCTTGTCTGCATAATAGGAACGAATGGCCTCCTTGGCCCTATCCATGCCCTCATACAAATAAGGCATTGCAGGCTTCTCTCCATCCACCAATCTAAGAACCTTTACTATAGGTTCGTTAACTGCACATGCTTCTTCTACTCCATGCCAAAATGTCTCAGAGTACACCATTTTTGCAATGGCTTTCCCATCAGGTCTCCTGTTGTATCTACAATTACGCCAATCATCAGACACAAACATTTGCTTCAACTCGAACTGACATCGAAGCAAAGACTGAAGAGTAATAAAGTTTGTGGCAAAACGTGTGATCGCAGGACGCCGCAACTCCTTGTTTCTAGTGAACCTCCTCATGAGGCTAAGAACAAAAGCATGGTTATAAATAAACTTGGGTATGCTCCTAGCCATATCAACTGCCTCCTTGATGAAGGAGAGTTTCCCCATATCCTCAAGCAACAAATCGAGACAATGCGCTGCACATGGAGTCCAGAACAATGTGGGATGCCTCTCCATAAGCATTCTGCCGGCAGACACATAATTAGCTGCATTGTCTGTTATGACTTGCACCACGTTCTGCACACCAATCTCCCAAATGAACCCATCTAACAACTCACATATCGTTGCTGCATCTTTGATATGTTCTGATGCATCCAACGATTTAATAAACATGGTACCTTTAGGACAACGTTCCAAGAAATTTAGAAGGGTCCTACTCTTCCTTTCTGTCCAACCATCAGACATCATTGTGCATCCAGTAGCTTCCCATGTCTTTTTCAACTCCGCCAATCTAGAGTTGATGTCCTGTTTTTCTGCTTGAAGAATTGGCCCCCGCAACTCCTCATATGTGGCACTTTTGTACCCTGGGCGCACAACAGCAATAACATCACACATTGGCTGCCGAAATGGATTGGTTTTGGTGATGCTGAGAGGTAAGTCGCTCCAGAAAATACACCTCCCCATGACTCTATCTGCTTCTTGCTTCTCCTTCTTTTTAAGAAGCGATTTTATGCCAGGTTGTGCTCCAGCTCCTGTTCGTGGAACAAAAAATGATGACCTCGCAGTCACACTAGCAGTAGCATGTAATGGTGTGCTAGCTGTGGAGCCCCTCCCACTAGGGCCACTACCCTCAACACCAAAATCAAGAGAAGATATCCCGAAAGATCTACCTATACGTTGAGCTTTGTTTCTTTCTCCCTCTTCCTTCTTTTTGTCCTTTTCATCAATTGCCTCATGAGCTTTTTGTATAAGCTCTGGACTAGAAACTGTACAAACCCCAACATCATGTCCACTGAGTCTAGCAAGATGGTATTTCAGTCGTGTAATCCCACCTGTCATCTTGGTCCCACACAATTTGCATGCAAGATATGCACAATTTGTCCCACCATCAAGGTTCCCATACTCCCAAAATGGGTCCAAGGCTTTTGGCATATTTGTATTTTGTAGTGGGCTAACTCAAAAGGAAACCTAGGGCACCAAAAAAAAATTGGAATTAGTAAGTTAATAAGTAATAGAAAATTACAAATAAGTTAATAACCACATCATTTTACAAAACAGTTTTAACTTTTTTTGCTACATTATTTGCAAATTTGCAATTTTGCAATGGGCATGAAAAAGAGAGCAGACTTAAAGAGGGCAGTGAGCTTGTATCATGCAATAATTGCCACTTTAACCAAAGATGCCAAGCAATGAAAGAGCCTAACAATGCAAATGATATGCCAAGGAAATGAGGTGACTGTATATTATTTATTATATCACCGTTGTGTAATTATACCACTGCTGAAGGTGCATTATCAGACCTCGGTATTCAACAATCAGTCTTCCAAAATTCACTTTTATGACACCAGTCTTTCAGACAAGGTTCCTTATGAATTAGATTTATTTCTTCGTTAATTTATAGAGACTTTAGAAGCCAAATTTTACCATTGTTAACTTATTACCAGAGATCCAAATCATTCATATTAAACGCTGAAACTAGCATGTCAATCCTAAAAAATTATGAAAAAAAAGCTAAACAGTGACTCACTGACTAACAAATGAATGCAAATGATTTCTCAATATGTTATGGTGACTGTTAATTAGTTTTCTGGCCACTGTTTAGATGTATTATACGACTGTAAAGTTGTAAACAATGTTTCTCGAAGCTGCAAGTGAAACAGTGAGGAAGAGAGAGGGATAAGGAGGCAAACTTAAAAGTTAAAAGTTACAAATAGCAGTGCAGTATTATTTGGCAACAGATTCCACTTTCTTGCTTAATGATTTGCTATCTTATACTCAAAATAATGTTCATGTGACTCCTCTTTGGCAGGCATGATATGATGCTAGAGTCATCTCGATTGATAGGAAGCCCCATCAACTTTCCTGTGCTTGCAAGTTTTATGTGAAATTTTATTGTGCTTGTATAGAAGATGTGCTTGATAAGCTGATATTGAGCACCGGCCACTAGTTGCAACCAAGAAAACAAAACTTGGGATTGAGAAACTTAGTGTTTTGCAAGCACCATATTGGTTGAATGTGCAGCCCAATCTGACTAACAAAGTAGAGTTTTGGGGTGGAGATTCTTCATCACTATGTATGCCAGCACTTATTAATGAATTTATAAAATGAGACAAGCACTGAATTTTCAATTTAGAATGGTAAATCTCTATAATAAATTGTGCCATCTTGTTCTTACTGGAGTGTTTGTATGCCTCTGGGAATGTAGAAAAGTGTGATAGGGTGGGCTGACACTATACAGTCATCATGGTGCAGGATGTGCAACACTGCAAACAGATGTGGAATGTAATCCTGTTATAACTTCTAAAAGGTTACACCGTTACAATATATTTCTGGGGAAAAATGAGTAAGCGAGGGGTTCCTAGTGAAGACTGACATTAATCAAATTATCTTATGTGTATAAACTTTAAAGGTATATAATATTAAAATCTATGATGATAAATTTAAAACCCTTGCATTTTGAAATGGAAAACAAAAATCAAGCAAAATAATTGTGTAGGGAAGAGATGAGATTGTCTCACTGTTCTTGGCACTTGCAGCTTAGAGAAATCTTCGTTGTTGGTAACTTGGTGGCGATAATGGCTATGGAACGTTCAAACCCTCCTTGGCAGCAACCACATTCCTTCTCCAGCAATCAGAAAAATAAAATGACATGAAAAAAACCAAAAACGGATTTTTATAGGCCGCACGGAAAGTTTTCCCTGTCACTGGGCGATTTTTTCCATCGTCGCACGATATTTTCCGAAATATTGGCGATTTTTCGGAAATATCGCGATATTTTCGGGACCGAAAATATCGCGATATTTTCGGCGAGCCGAGTATTTCTGAATATCGTCGATATCTCCGCGATATTATCAACACTGTTTTTAATTATTATGCAGCCATGAAATAATCTGAGTAGAATCTGGATGTCGTAAACTGGTAATCCTGCACAGAAAATACTGGCAAAAATAATCTGAGGGACATTACCCTCACTCTGGGCAATTCTGGCACTAAACTACCTCTAAAAGGAAAGTTGTCTAATTGGGTCTGCGTAGGCCTTGCATCCACCTAAATTTGCCTGTTGCAACTGTTGCCTGAATCGTCTGCTAATCAAGTCGTCTTGCCTATTGCATACTGGGATAATGCATTTTCGGCACTCTGGGACTCCTTCTTGGCCTTTGGATCTTAAAATGTCTTCCCCTGCTCAGCAAATCAAGTTGCACTCTGAAACTTTTGCGTTGCCTCTACCAGCATCCTGGAGAAATTTCGACCTCTCTAACTTAAAACGTCTTCCTCTTCTCAGCAAATCGAGTTGCACTCTGAAACTTTTGCGTTGCCTCTACCAGTTTCCTGGAGAAATTTCGACCTCTCTACAAATGCACTCACCAAATCTGGAAATCTTCTTTTGGCTTCACTGTCTTTGCCTCTCACTGTTTATGCATCCTTCTCTGGCTTTCCAACAACTGTTGCTCCTCTCTGGAAATTGAGCTGCCAAAGAAATCAAACCCCACAAGTGTGTTCTCCATCAACCCATCGACTTCTTCATATAATCCTCTATTGGAACACCAACGGCCAAGATTAGAACTTAATCAAGGGCCTAGATTAATTCCTTGTCGATCTGAGCTTCTAGACGATTCTCGCCTTATCTCAATTAATACTGATTAATCAACCATATTCCCTAAGTTTAGACTTAGGAAATATTTAAAAATCGGCTAATAATCTAATTGAACAATCTCTAGGTGGAATTTCCATAAATGATTTCTGGGTCTTGGAGATCTCATGTGTTTTAGCCTCTCCACAAAAGTATTGAGACTAGAAAACCTTTGATGCTACAAAATCTAGCACTCCCTCTTAGCAAGGAAGGTGTTCTCATGTTGCACCACTATTGCTACAACACCATGTCTCTGTATCACCCTCTGTTACGTTACTGATGTCTGGCCACTGTCACTGACTACCATTGTCCACCAACCAATGCACGACTCTGATGTTGCATCTGTGTTCCTGCTGGCACTACCATATTGCTGCCAACTCTACATTTGCACTGCAAATCTCTTTCATCTGTTGTTGTTGCAACTGAGAAGCTTTCTCAATACAGAACCAATTATGTTCAGTATGATGCATTTGTCTCTTGAGTCCTGACTACTACTAGCCTATGCACTATCACTGAAGAATCTGCATTGTTGTTGACTATGCACTGTGCCACTCTACACTATTGCCAACTCTGCATTGCACTCCCCAACGTCTAACTGCTACTAGTATGCAACTATCACTATGGAATCTGACTGCAACTCGTGCTACTAAATACTATGGGCCCCGGTAGCCAGATGATGATCCTACGAGGTGGACTCCTCAATGGACCCTACCCAATCTCTAAAATCTTTGGGACTACAGCTCCAAATCGCCCCATCTCTCCCCAGGAGGTATGGCTACAAACATGGCAAAATCTCTTTCCAACCTGGAAGACAGTGTGTTAATCTCTGTGGACGTTATTGCCTGGCCCTGCTTGTCCTTCTTTCTGAGAGGACACTGCATACTATATTGACCGAGCTCACCACATCTGAAGCACTTGACCTTTGACATGTCCTTCTTCTTCTTCTTCTTCTTCTTCTTCTTCTTCTTCTTTTGTTCCCCCTGCCCCTGCCTAGGACCCTTAGATGTTAGGGCCACATTCTCCTCCTCACTCTTCAATCCCTTGTTGTTACTACCGATGATGATACTCTTTAACCGAGCCCACCTCAACTCATCCTGTTGTAAATTGGCCCACATCTTGTCCCATTCAGGCAAAGTGTCTCTACCCAATATGCTTTAGACAAACACTTGTCAGTCCTTCGAGACATTGTTTAATGTCAATCGTACAAGCTCTGTGGGTTGGCACGCCTCCCCAAAGGTTGCTAGCTAATATCAAACCTCCTAAATCCTCGTGAGGAAGGGACCTATGCTTTCACCCTTCTGCATCCTCATGCTCCCGATCTTCTCATGGAGAAACATCTTGCACTGCTTGGAAAAACATTGATATACTGTGGAGAGAGCATCCCACATTTCTTTGGCAGTACATTTTCCAGCTATGTATGAGACTATATTATCTCGGACCCCATCCAAGGTCAATCGCTTCGCCTTTGCCATCTCCTTCCTGTACTCCTTGAGTTCATCGGCATCTTGAGGAACTAACACCACATTATCGATGAAGGCTTTCAGGGCATATTCATCTAGAAGTAAGGACATCCTAGCCTTCCAGGTGACATAAATGGAGGCTCCCTCTAACCTATCTCAGTCTCTAAGCGTTGTTGTGGCCATCTCTGAATCTGTCGAAGATTCCCTCTTTCCCTTTGCTTGATTGTTGGATCTACTATGCACACTCCCTTCTGGAGTGAGGAAATTTGCACTCAGTTACTGCCAATTTGTTGTTGGAAAAATCGAACTTTTGAAACTCGAAGTCCCCTAAGAGAAATTTTCCCTCTGCTGTGTGTGTGGATCTGCTATGCACACTCCCTTCTGGAGTGAGGAAATTTGCACTCAGTTACTGCCAATTTGTTGTTGGAAAAATCTAACTTTTGAAACTCGAAGTCCCCTGAGAGATTTTCCCTCTGTTGTGTGTGCTTTTCTCTTCCACTCGATGTTGATTCTACTATTGCAAAACCCACTGCATCCAACCAACAATTTGCTTAGTGAAAATATGAGTTGTTGTTGTTCCCTCTGACTATTGGAATCACTATTCCGAGCAACTCGAATTTTCTGCCAGTCCTGCAACTTAAAATCAAACCCTTACCCAACAATTCGATCTCCCTATCTAGGTACTGTGCAGCGCCTAAGAATTTCGGCATGTTGCTCCCTCTGAACAGCGAAATTCTCTCCTCTGCTTTTGAGCTTCTCGACTAGTCACTCATGCTCTGATACCATGTGAAAATTTCATTTATCATAGAAACTGGAAATTAGTTTTCTAATTGTTAATTTATTTAACAAATTATCTGCTATGGCAAATATCAAATAATTCACACTGTGATCTTCCCAAATAAACTGTGAAAGAAAATAGAGCTGGAAATTGAGAAAATACTAGCACACACACAATAATTAACACAGTTATTTTTGGACAAATGTCGCTAGAAAAACCCAACATGGAAAAATCAATGCAACAGTTGAGGGTTTTAATTATTATGCGCCAGTGAAATAATATGAGTACAATCTGGATGTCGTAAACTAGCAATCCTGTAGAGAAAATACTTGCAAAAATAATCTGAGGGAAATTACCCTCACTCTGAGCAATTCCAGCACTGGACTAACTCTAAAAAGCAAGCCATTCTACCTACTGCTGACTAGGAAAATGCTTCTCTTGCACCCTGGGACTCCTTCCGGACCTCTGGAACTGAAAACATCTTCCCCTTCTCAGCAAATCGAGCTGACGTCTAAAGCTTTTGCATTACCTCTATGTAGCTTCCTAGAGAAATTCCAGCCTCTCTGCAAATGCACTCACGGAATCTGGAAATCTTCCAAAGGCTTCATTGTATCTGCCCCTCACTGTTTTGTGTCCTTCTCTGGCTTTCTGGCAACTGTTGCTACTCTCTATAAATCGAACTGCCAAAGAAATCGAACCCCACAAGTGTGTTCTCCATCTACCCATCTTATTTTTCTTACAATCCTCTGTTGGAGAACCAACAGCCAAGATTATAACTCAATCAAGAGCCCAGATTAATTTATTGTCAATCCATGTGAGTTTCTAGATGATTCTCACCTTATCTCAATTAACACTGATTAATTAACCATATTCCCTAAGTTTAGACTTAGGAAATATTTAAAAATCGGCTAGTAATTTAATTGAGCCATCTCTAGGTGGAATTTCCATAAAGGATTTATGGGTTTTGGAGATCTCATGTGCTTTAGCCTCTCCACAATGTTTCGAGACTAGAACACCTTCGATGCTACAAGAACTAACAGTTTCTTCTTTGCTTGCCTTGGATTTGTCTTCTAGTAACTTCGGCTTGCAAGAGAGATCTTTTACATACTAGATTTCGGCTTTGTTGAGATCTGCAATTTGGTCCTCCTACAACAAATGGATGCCCTAATTTTGCCTCGCACGTGTGAGATATTTCAGTCCAAAAGAGATCCAAACTTTTAATTTCTTCTCTCTCTTTTTGTCCTTCTCTTTCTCGCACTTCTACTCTTCTTTGATTGAACTTGTGAGAGTATTTAATGTGTCCTTGAATGAGGTCGAGTCCTCCTTTATATAGGCTTCACGTTCATATTTTTAGGTCGACTAGTAACTACCTTCAAGCCAACTTGTCATGTTAGGAAGGCCGACTTTTTGCATGCAATTTGACTTGGTCTTGGAGGTTTTCTTGACTTTACTTTGACTCAAATAAGTTTCTTTTACAATATGTAACTTCCCCCAAATGGGTCTTTCATATATGACAATGACTTAATGACTTGTAGACTTAATGACAAGCCCTAGGAGATCACAATGGGAGCTTGACCTAAAACTAAATTTCTCTTGAGCATGAACAATAACAATAATAATAAATTTATTTTTCCTCATTACATCATAAACATAAAATCATGATTACATATGTCATTATGAAGACCGAACCTAATTACATATTTCAACACTCCCTCTTAACTAGGGAGGTATTCATAATCCATACAAGGTACTTGGACATTCTCAATCTGAAAAATTCTCATAAGAAGAGTCGGATTGGTAACCCATCTGTATAGCATCATATCGACCAACATTGTCACATAGCAAGGCCTTGACTAATACCTCTATCGCTCTACAAGATCAGAGCACAATGTTGGTGAGACCAATAATTTATAGACACCATCATCATTGTGTTTCAAGTTACATACCCCACCCGGGTGTTTAAAGGGTATGTCCTCCTAGGACTATTCTTATCTTGGATTCCTAGTCCTCAAAGAATATCGGTCCTCTATGACTACTCTTATCTTGGATGCCCTACGACATCCTCAAAGAGTATCAGATGTCAAATGCTTACCCAATCCTCCATTCTTTCTTCCAAAGTGAAGACAAGAATGATGTGTCTATCTCTCCCTCTCAACTAGGGAGGATATACCTATTCCAATGAAGGAATATACCCATTCCTATAAAAGGAATGTACCTAAGCTCCCTCTTAACCAAGGACGCATCCAAGCTCCCACTTAATGAGGGACTTGCTTTCAGTGACAGCGTTTTGCCTTTGGTGGAGATCACGGGACCTTTTGCTGCTTGTAGAGATCCTCAATTCGATGTCATGAATTTTATTTTTAATATTATGGGACCTTCATCTTTTGGAACTTATTTGTAGGGCATTGGTCATCTGTAACTTTCCTTCATGAACCATGGCAAACATGTCATCCTTTTCTTCATTGAAAAGTGATCAACTAGTCCATATCTGACTTCTCTTCATACAACTACCTTTTCTGCATCATGTTTCCTTTAGGATCACATGAGTACTAGTTGTAGGTGACATACACAACTCTCTTCGGTAGCCTTGTATCAGCCCATCCAAATATAGTTCAAAATCAAAAATGAACATCAAATCAAAATTACCTTTTGTGATGGCCCTTCATCATGACATCTGCTTGTTGCAAAATCAACATCCTACATACATATTGACATATCTCCAAGATATTCAATAATCAAAGGTATTCTTTCTTTCCAAAGTTTCCCAAGGTCTTCATATCTTTCTCATGGAGATATCATGGCCGATTCTTCTAGTTATCCGATGTTGATTTCCTTCTCTAAGTGACCACAATTTCATCTTTCATGATCTCTTCGTTCTTTCTTCGCATATTGCTTCCCAGGAACTTCCATTCATAGTTCCTTCCTCTTTGTCAACCACCTCATATTCCATATGAGGACATATTATGTTGATTTCATCTAGTCAATATGTGAACCATGTCTTCATGCATCCTTCGAAAGAGATCCTTTTTCTTCAATCATAATCATGAGGTGAATATTCTCCCATCCTATCTGCAACTACATAATGACATGACATAATTTATGAAACATATGCATACACACCTCTTTTTTTATTTTGGTCATCTAGACTTCTTTCAACGGTTTCTTTTCCTTGATTGAAAGTACTCCAACCATCTCTACATGGTGCATTTCTTTGTCATCATAGCATCATTCTTTCAAATAGTGAATCCCATCCAAGGTGGAATTCTTAGCGAGACACTTGCTTCTTCCAAGAGATGAACCTTCTAATGAAGATTCCAACAGAGGATCTTGAATCTTGATTATCCTTATCCTACAATGCTCCTTTCTAATGATGTATGATTATCTTTACACTAGATGATTTTCTTCTACCCATAAGTAATACTTATGCTTCCAATGAGGTTACCAAGAGCTACTTCCTTTTGATATAGACTTCTACTTCAGCTATCTTTCAAGCTTCTTATGATGATCTCATGAGCTCTTGCTTTAATCTTATGCTATTATTATGCCATCTCCTAAAATGATGCATCCTATCATGCTTCTAATGTTTCCTACCATGATAGCTATACTTTACAAAAATGAAAAGAACTTGGTGAAGAAGATTATCTCAATCATAGTAGAGACCTTTTACTTCCTCCTCCTTTGATTTATTCTTTTCAGCTTGTCCCATTTCTTCAGTAATATGGGCTTCTTCCCTTCTTCTTTTGTTGTTGTCCCTCTTGAATTTAGGACAATCTCTCTTGTAGTGCCCATATTCTTGACAGCCATAACACTGGATCTTTGCCATATTCTTCTTCTTTTTCTGAAGACCGAAGTTCCCAAACTTCCCGTTTCTCTTAGCCATGGCAGCAATTGCTTTTGCCTGCTCATTTGATCCTACATCGCTTTTTGCCTTCATCCTTGTTTCTTCAATTTTGCATAATGACCAAAGTTCATTGAATGGGGTAGCTTCCTTTTTTCCATAGATGCTAGATGTAAAGTTGTCCCATTCCTCTACTAATGCATTGAACACTATGGTGGTCATCTCCTTATCAGACATTATTTCTCACAATTCTTGCAGTTGGTCTCTTATTTCAAATACCCTCATTACATATGGGGCTATTCCATCTTTTTTTGATATCTTCGTCTTGTAGAGTTCTTGCCTCAACGATATCAATTCTCCAGTTGTACTTGCGGAGAACAATTCTAATAGCTTCCCATATATCTCTTTTGATGTCTCCAAATTTGATACATATGGAATGAGGGTATCTTTGATGGACTCTATGAGAATCGTTTGAGCCCTTACTTCCCTTTTCATATACTTTGCATCAGCTTGAGCTTCTTGGAGGTCTAGTGATTGAACCCTTAACACGATCAACGACTTCATTTTCTATGAGGATCAAATCACTCCTCTTCTTCCATGCAAGAAAGTTTGATGACCCAACCAATTTGTTGTTTTCCTTGAAAAATGAAGTCATTTTGATAGATTCAGATGTGGATATAAAGGTACTTACTTGTGAAGATACTCCTTGATGACAATATATTCAACTTGTTGCCTTCTTGATTTTGATGATGATGATAATTATAGAAGAAGTCTTCTAAATATAAAAGCCTTCCTTCAAAAGTGATTATTCAAAGAGGGAGAGATCGCCTTGGTTTCTTGATGATGATGACAACGCCCTGTCCTACTTCCCTTGGATGTGTGAACTTCTAGATGCTCCAAAGTCCTTTTAGTGGAGGTAGGGTTTTTGAGTTCTTCTTTTCCTTGAAGTGTTGATTGTCTGAGGTTCCCAAGAATGCTTCAATTATAGAATCTTTCTTTGAACAAGCTCGGGTTTTTGGGTCTTCTTTAGTAACTTCCTTCAAGATGATGATGTAAACTTTGTCCTTGTAGCACCTCTAAGATGTGTGGTCTTCTTCATGATTGATGTTCTTGATTATCTTCTAATGCTTCAGTCGGTAGCTTCCTTCTTTCCATAGATGCTAGATGTAAAGTTGCCCCATTCTTGAGCACTATGGTGGTCATCTCCTTATCAGACATTATTTCTCTCGGTACTTGTAGTTGGTCTCTTATTTTAGATACCCTCATTAAGTATGAGGCTATTCCATCTTTTTTTGATATCTTCATCTTGTAGATTTCTTGCCTTAACAATATCACTTCTCCAGTTGTACTTACGGAGAACAATTCTGATAACTTCTTATATATCTCTTTTGATATCTCCCAATTTGATACATATGGAATGAGGGGATCTTTGATGGACTCTATAAGAATCATTTGAGCCTTTACTTCCCTTTTCATATACTTTGCATCAGCTTGAGCTTCTTCCATTGGAGGTTTAGTGATTGAACCCTTAACATGACCAACAACTTCACTTTCTATGAGGATCAAACCAGTCCTCTTCTTCCATGCAAGAAAGTTTGATGACCCAACCAATTTATTTCTTTCCTTGCAAAATGAAGTCATTTTGATAGATTCAGATGTGGATATAAAGATACTTACTTGTGAAGATACTCCTTGATGACAATATATTTATTATTCAACTTGTTGCCTTATTGATTTTGATGATGATGATAATTATAGAAGAAGTCTTCTAAATGAATATGCCTTCCTGCAAAAGTGATTATTCAAAGAGGGAGTGTTAAGTTAAGGTATGTTCTATGCTTATAACAGTTTACTTCTTTTTCTTAGTATATTCCACAGATTAGCAATCACATGTACATAAAGTAAAGTGCAGATAGAACATTAAACGATCAATAGAAAACAAGCCAAGACAAGAGACACAAGATGTGGCGGCTAGCTAGCGACAAACCCCACAATGTGTGGGGAAACCCTTTGATCAAATCTTCTTTTATCTTCAATAATTTAGCATAGAGAAATAGCACAATAAATCTTATTTATATCAGCAGTAGCAAACCCTAGATCAGCAGCGTCAGCATTAGCGGCTTCATCATCAATTTAGGGCAGACGATATCTCACAAACCAATCGTCGGATCGGCATGATTCCACCACCAAAAGTAGCAGCTTCCAGAGGAGGTTTAGATGAACCTACAGCGCAGTTCAAATGAGGAGATCTTCTAGTCCACGCAAGTCAAACTTTATTTCTGCAGTTGCAGCTTCAGTTTCGGCAGCTTCCTTCAAACTAGAGCAGTCGATATCTTGCAAACTGTCCGTCAGATTGACTTGATTCCACCACCAAAAGTTGCAGCTTTCAGAGGAGGTTCAGATGAACCTACAGCACAGTTCAAATGAGGAGATCTTCTAGTCCACGCAAGTCAAACTTCACTTCTGCAGTTGCATCCTCTGGCTTCACATGTGTGAGGGAGAGACCCTTTTCTGCGTAGTAGAGAAGAGACTCTTTTCTCTGCAGTAGAGAGAGAGAGAGATGTGATGAGATGAGTGAGTCCAAATGAGGAAAAGTCCTTCTATATTTATACACAACGTTGATGTGTGAATAGATGCGACTGTTGGGCTTCTGAGCCTACATGAGTTGTAGGTCGGCTTGATAATAATTCCATAATCAAAATAAATTCATATCTCCATGAATACTTATTGGAATCGGATGATCTTTATATCAATCCTACACCTCTTGACGAGAGGATTCCACCACCAAAAGTTGCATCTTTCAGAGGAGGTTCAGATGAACCTACAGCACAGTTCAAATGAGGAGATCTTCTAGTCCATGCAAGTCAAACTTCACTTCTGCAGTTGCATCTTCTGGCTTCACATGTGTGAGGGAGAGACCATTTTCTGCGTAGTAGAGAAGAGACTCTTTTCTATGCAGTAGAGAGAGAGAGAGAGATGTGATGAGATGAGTGAGTCCAAATGAGGAAAAGTCCTTCTATATTTATACACAACGTTGGTGTGTGAATAGATGCGACTGTTGGGCTTCTGAGCCTACATGAGTTGTAGGTCGGCTTGATAATAATTCCATAATCAAAATAAATTCATATCTCCATGAATACTTATCGGAATCGGATGATCTTTATATCAATCCTACAACTCTTGACGAGAGGAACCTAATAAAAATATTATTAGCCATGAATAAGATGACTCACATGAAGTTTTGCCCTAGTTGCCAATTTTAATACTCCCTATCAACTAGGGAGAACTTCATCTGCAATCTGTCTATCGGTCGCTACTATTCATCCATCAAATGCACTGCCCTGTACAGCCTGACCCTGTCCTGCTCTGCTCTATTCTGCCTATTCTGCTTTGTCTTGATTTGCCCTGTACTAATCTGTATGGCTCTGCTCTGTTATGCGCTGCTCTGCTTTTGCATTGTTTTGTTCTGCTCTGCTTTTGTCCGAATTATGAAGAAGAAGAAATGATCGAGGATGTATCATACTGACTCAAAGTCAGTCTCAGAGTACGTACCACTGGTCCCAGACCAGTCTCAACCAACCCGAAGTCAGCGTCATAGTGAGTACAACTCCACTGGTCCCAGACCAGTATCATCCTCCACTGACTCAAAGTCAGTCTCAGAGTGCGTCCCACTGGTCCCAGACCAGTCTCAACCGACCCGAAGTCAGCTTCATAGTAGGTACCACTCCTACCACTGGTCCCAAACCAATATCGCAGTTTCAGAGAGTGTACCACTGGTCCAAGACCAATCTCAACCAACCCGAAGTCAGCGTCATAGTATGTACCACTCTCACTGGTCCCAGACCAGTACTGCACTGACACAAGGTCAGTCTCAGATTATGTACCATTGGTCCCAGACCAGTCTGAACCGATCAAACTAGTGCTCTTCTTCCATGCAAAAAAGTTTGATGACCCAACCAATTTGTTTCTTTCCTTGCAAAATGAAGTCATTTTGATAGATTCAGATGTGGATATAAAGATACTTACTTGTGAAGATACTCCTTGATGACAATATATTTATTATTCAACTTTCTATGAGGATCAAACCAATCCTCTTCTTCCATGCAAGAAAGTTTGATGACCCAACCAATTTGTTTCTTTCCTTGCAAAATGAAGTCATTTTGATAGATGCAGATGTGGATATAAAGATACTTACTTGTGAAGGTACTCCTTGATGACAATATATTTATTATTCAACTTGTTGCCTTCTTGATTTTGATGATGATGATAATTATAGAAGAAGTCTTCTAAATGAATATGCCTTCCTTCAAAAGTGATTATTCAAAGAGGGAGAGATCGCCTTGGTTTCTTGATGATGATGACAACGCCCTGTCCTACTTCCCTAGGATGTGTGAACTTCTAGATGCTCCAAAGTCCTTTTAGTGGAGGTAGGGTTTTTGAGTTCTTCTTTTCCTTTAAGTGATGATTGTCCGAGGTTCCCATGAATGCTTCAAGTGTAGAATCTTCTTTGGGTCTTCTTTAGTAACTTCCTTCAAGATGATGATGTAAACCTTGTCCTTGTAGCACCTCTGAGATGTGTGGTCCTTCTTGATGATTGACGTTCCTGATTATCTTCTAATGCTTCAGCCCTTGAGTGTCCTCCTTTAAGCTTCCCTTTCTTGACTTGTCACCCTTGCTTTGATACCATGTTGAGAAATCCAAGGGGCAGCACATAGGATGATTTCTCTTACTTTGACAACTACTTGTGATGCATTTTTACTTTTCTTGATTTGCTTCTTTTTTCACTTGATTATTATTAGTGTTTTCTTCATCAAACAGTTACCAAATCATAAAGAACAAATAAGACAAAAAGACACAAGATGTAGGTAATCAGCCAGGGCCAAAACCTCTCCAACTGAGAGCAAAACCCACAAGAATTCTTCTTCTTATAGAATCTTCAATTGACAAATTCCAGCACCTAAACCCTTGACCAAAACTCCTCCAAGACCAAGTCAAATTATCTCCTTAAAGTGATTTTCTCAACCCAAGTCAAACTTGCTTTTTAGCTACTTTCACTTCACTTCTGACCAACAATTCGGACCTGCAACCCTGACTGCAATTTCAGCCTCTTCTACCTGCAACTTTTGACCTGCTGCAATTTTTGCACGAGTGATCAAACTTGACCTCTAAACTCTTGCTCAATTCACTATTTAGTTACAGCAGTCATATTTAGTTCATAACATTGACAAAACAGTGACACTCATGAATATGCTCTAGAAATCACTCATAATTTGCCTAAGACATTGATAAATTAATTGCATAAGTTGGGCATCTATCATCGAGCTTGTTCTGTGTTTTATTGCTGACTGTCACAAGTGCAGTCAGATCTGATATAACAGTGATAAGCACACCTTAAGAATGCTAAGATATCATAATTTCATTTGGGTCCTTGTTTCTCATAGTTGGTTAAGTATATGCTTCTCATTTCACACTTAAAAGAGCTCTAAATTGGAATTTACACACTGCTGTCTCAAAGTGTTTGATAATTGCTCATTTGAATGTGACTGGATCATAAGTAACATAAGAAATTTCTTTGCTCATGCTCTATAGATCATAAATGTCTTGTTTCATGGTTTACTAAGCAAGTTGATTTCTAATTGTTTAAAGTGAACTAACACATTTGTGGTTGAGTTCGATAAATTTTTCATAAGATCACATCTAATTCACTCTCTAAAGCACATAATCAAAGTGTTCATTGGATATTGGTATTTACATCATTTTCTCTTTGAGATCTGATTGTTCTAATTAGCAAATAAGTGCCCTCACATGATCATTCTTGCTTCGCTGCTGATATCAATTTGTGAATGATAAAAATGCATTAGTATTGACATTCTAAGTATTCTAATCTAATTAAGCATATTTTGAATGATTGAGTAATATTTGGCAGTTATCTCATTGATATATCCTGAGAGCTTCTAATTGAGTAAGAGCATTGATAATCTTGTCGTAATAATCTTTTGCATATTGTTAAGAATTGGCTAGATTATTCTAATTATGGGATTTTGGCACATCCCGTAGTTGTTGGAAAATTGTATCTTGTGGGTTTCTATTGTATCCCATTGGCACTTAACAACTTGGCAAATTTTCGTATAGTTAATATTGTAGCTTATTGACAAGTCCTTATTGATATAACGCATAATCAAACCATAACTAAGTATTTAAAGAACACTTCAGCAATCTTAACATGAGAAACACTCGCAATTCTTCCATATCATTCTAAGCTAGTCTTGCACTTAATAAATTACCTCCAAGCATAAGCTTGGATGATACACGTTTAAGAACACCCTTTCTCAATTTGGTTTGAGGAACTTATACCCTCTTTAGTGGTTAACACGGTGACCTTGTAGTCGTCAGAGCCACAGCCTCTGCAGCGTCAGAGGCATCAGGGGGTTGAAACATAGGGGGAAGTATCATTAATCAAGCCTTTGTTTTCTTCTCGTTGGCTTCCATCCCACAACCTACTCTAGAGACTAATTCCAAAACAGTTAAGGGGAAGGTTACATCTAGAATAGGCATCTAATTTAAAATCAACCAAGATCTTGCATCAGACCTTGGTTTTAGAATTTTCATTTCATATAGGATAGTTAAGAATTCAAGCAGCGATTGTCCATCCGATTATTTGGCATTTAATTGAAAATAAGTAAGAAGTTGACTCCATAAGGCACTGGTCTCACAATTCAATCTAATCTAATCTTTTAATCATGCTAAAATTAGCCAAGTAGTTGGGCCATTCAATCGTGTCTTCCGAACTTGTTGGTTGCCAACTTGTCCTTCATCTTCACATTTCCATAGGGACTACACCCCATAACATGTTGTTGGGAAATGGCTAGAACAGAGAGGTCAAGGATCAGAGTGACAACCCCCGCTTTGAGTCGTTGTCACAGTGCCTGTATAATCTGAGTGACAAGAGATCTCCAAATGGCCAAAGTCTTTGTCTCTGCTCAAACATTGAGGGCTTCCAAGGTAGTGCTAGCCCTCCCATGTCTCAAGGGGTGAGACCATCCTCATTGTGGCCCTAGATCAGCTGTCATCCCTCACAAAGTGCTAAGGCCGGCTAGGGACATGCTGGGTCCAAGGGCATCATCCTGAAAATCATCAAATGTGAGCCAAAGTGCGAAAATATTTTGGGTATTGTATGTGCCGAAGGGTGCATATGATGTTATGCTTCTGCTTGGAGTGTCATGGCTCTCAACACCTCAATTGTGGGTGTCAATATGCTTCTTTGGAATCCTAGTACTAGTTAAGGTGACTAGGTCCCGGCTGTGGAACCACCCAACGATCACATCATAAAGTCTAGTGAAAGCAACAAATCATTGAGTACAATAATCATTTTTGTATCTAAATGGACCAAGCTTGAAAGTAATGGGCCTTTTGATACTTCACACGAAGCTTTCCTTCTAAATTTGGGGCTTTGTACTCGCAATGGTGTTACCTCCCTCTGTAGGAGTTGCTAAAGGACAACCCTATCAGGTGTTTCCAACATTCCCTCAATCCACCCTTCAACCACAAGGTATCTTGTGAACAATAATGGTAACATAGGAGAGAAGACTTCATGGCTAAGTGCCATGGTCAAAGAGCCCAGCATTATGGGGATCCACATCCTGAGTGTATAGGGGTGAGGAGGGAGCAATCGTGGATGCATGAGTTACCAAGGTACCCTTTTGATTTTCCACCTCTCTTGTGTGAATTTTGCTTTTCCTTGATTTTTTCTTTGTATTATTGTTTGTAGCTCAAAGGGTTACAACTTGCTTCTTATGATGTATAGCAATTGTATTACCCTTTCGTGATGAGGTATTTCATTGCCCATCGAGGTTGGGAGATGCAAGGGTTCCTTTCATGATGTAAAGGAGCAATATGGTGCTCAAGAACTGGGTGTTGGCCGTAAGGGGCGTGGTAGAGCTCATGCTAGGTTTTTGCTCACCTGCTAATGCATATGTCCTTACCATCTTTTACATTTTAATGTTCTTTCTTTTATTTTTCTTTTGCCTATCATATGCTTTTTACTTTTCTTTTAGCTGCATCAACCTCCTAAGGCCAGGTTCTAGGCCCTACCCAGGTATAAGGATGTATGGGTTCCAAATTCCAAAGAATCAATTGTCAGTTGAATCGAAAGAAAGGAGGTGGAGTATACGGCTTGTAATGTAAGATGGAAAGTGGTAAGTATGGAATAGGGATACATGGAACACGTTATATCAATCAGGGCTTCCCAAGTAGTATCCCTCCTATACCCACTGGGCCATTATGTGAGTATCCAGGGCTTGCAAGTGTCCCTCCCAATGTTACTTGGGAGCGGGAGCGGAAGCGGGGAGCGAGAGCGGAAGCGGGAGCGGGAGCGACCATTTTCAGAAGCTCCCGGTTTGGGAGCGAATCCCGGAGCGATTTTTTAAAAATATATATATTTTTTATATTTTTTAATTTTTGATACATATATGTCAACAAAAACATGTAGAATGATGAAATAGACATAAAAAACATAAAAAAACATAAATTGATCATTGAACCATATCACATCAATCATCTAGAAATTATAATCGTCATCAACCTTAGTAAAATAATAAATTAAAATAGCATTCAATCCAATAACATTTATCATCATTGATCACCAAAGTAACAAGTTGTACTTGTAAGCCAAGTTTAACCATTACAAGAAGTAATATCGAAGATATTTCTAAGTCCTAACTTCTAACTGTTAACATGATATGAAACGTTAAAAATTTATAAAATGAAACATGAATAATCAGATGAAATGAAACAACTTTAGTCTTTCACAAAGCATCATATTCATAATTCACAATCATTACCAATGAGTTATAATTGCCAAGGCCCAACTTCAGACTTCAAATTTTCATTGTCACAGTGATATAATGTTTACAAAAAATATCATAATGTCATAATGATATGAAAGAGTCAAGAGGCAAGAGTCAAGAGTCAAGGACTCAAAACTCAACAGTTATGAAAACTAAAGTGACAAAGTCTAATAGAAACTA